>PVHX01019022.1:0-35435 GCA_004024805.1 Geosciurus inauris | reverse complement strand
CCTTTCCATTCCCATTCCCCTTTCCATTCCCATTCCCCTTTCCATTCCCCATTCCCATCCCCATTCCCCATTCCCATTCCCCATTCCCATTCCCCATTCCCATTCCCATTCCCCATTCCCATTCCCATTCCCATTCCATTCCCATTCCATTCCATTCCAATCAGGGATTGAACTCAGGGGCACTCGACCACTGAGCCACATCCCCAGCCCTATTTTGTGTTTTATGTAGAGACAAGGTCTTATTGCACTGCTTAGCACCCCAGCCTCACCATTGCTGAGGCTGGCTTTGAACTCACGATTCTGTCTCAGCCTCCCAAAGTGCTGGGATTACAGGCGTGTACCACTGCGCCTGGCTCCTAGCCATATTATTTTATATAAGGGAATATCACATGAACACAGCTTCTTTAATTTTTTTAGTTGTAGATGGACACAGTGCCTTTATTTTGTTTATTTATTTTTATGTGGTGCTGAGGATCGAACCCAGGGCCTCACACATGCTAGGCAAGCGCTGTACCACTGAGCCACAACCCCAGCCCCTGAACACAGCTTCTTAACAACTGCTTGTGTTTATGTATGTGGTTATTTTGTTTTGTTGTTTTGTTTGTCTGTTACTACCAGGGATTGAACTCAGGGGCACTTAACTACCAAGCCACATCCTCAGTCCTTTTTTTTTT
Organism: Geosciurus inauris; assembly: GCA_004024805.1. Classification (NCBI taxonomy): domain Eukaryota; kingdom Metazoa; phylum Chordata; class Mammalia; order Rodentia; family Sciuridae; genus Geosciurus; species Geosciurus inauris. The sequence continues at coordinate 34,761 of PVHX01019022.1, read as the reverse complement.
TTTTTGATGTGGTGCTGAGTATCAAACCCAGTGCATCACACATGCTAGGCAAGGCTCTACCACTGAGCTACAACCATAGCCCATTTCCAGCTCTTTTCATTATTTATTTTGAAACAGGATCTTAGTAAGAAACCCTTTATAAGACCCTATCTCAACGTAAAAAATAAAAAGGGCTAGGGATGTGGCTCAGTGGTGAAGTGCCCCAAGGTTTAATCCCAGTACAAAAAAAAATTTTTAAATAAAACAAAGCTGGCCCTGTTGGCACTCAACTGTAATCACATTGACTTGAGAGGCTGAAGCAGGAGAATCACAAATTTGATCCAGCAACTTAGCAAGACTTTTAAAATAAAGGGCTGGGGAGCATTTCATTGGTAAAGTACCTCTGCATCCAATCTCCAGTAATAAATATTTTTAAAGTATTTGGAGGAGGTAAAGGGATAACTCGGTGGTAGAGCATGTGCCTAGCATGCATGAGGCCTTGAATTCAATACCCAGCTCTATAAAAAGATTTGTTTTCGTTTTTTGTTCATTTGTTTCATTTACAGCAAGTCACAATGGCATATGCTTATAGTTCCAGCTACTTGAGAGGCCATGACAGGGGGATTGCTTAAGCCCAGGAGTATGGTGCCAGCCAGGCAATATACTAAGACCCTGTCTCTTTCAAATAAAACTTTTTTATTTACTTATAAGTGAGTTACTTGGAAGTTGATATGCTCTTTCTCATTAAAAATGACATTAGAAGTACCAGGCACAGTGGCACACACCTAAAGTTGAAGGCCAACCTCAGCAACTTAGCAAGACCTTGTCTTAAATTGACAAAGGTCTAAAAGTGTACCTCAGTGGTAGATCACCTCCCAGTTCAGTCCCCAGTATTACAAATAATAACATAAAAGGCAATTTGTTTGACAACCATAATAGCCTGTTTAGTCCATAGTGTAGCTAAACTATAATGATGCTCTCAGTCACAGTAGACATGTTTTTTTCCTCTTCTAAAGTGTATACCTTTCATTAAGGCCACACCACAATGGTAATATATGCTTTTCTCCTCTTCCTGAGTCTGGTTGGGATAAATATGGTTATCAAAAGCCAAAAGAGAGCCCCGAATGTTGATGCACACCTGCCATCCCAGCAACTCAGGAAGCTATGGCAGGAGAACCACTTCCAATTTCAAAGCCAGCCTAGACAACTTAGTGAGACTCATTCTCAAAATAAAAAAGGGCTGGTGATGCAGCTCAGTGATTGAGCACTCGTAGGTTCAATTCCTAGTACCACCAAAAAAAGAGAGAGAAGCAGGTGTAGGGGAGAGAAGGAAGAGAGGAAGGGCAGGAGGGAGGGAAAAGAAAATAGCCAGGCACAGTAGCTCATGCTTAATAGTCCCAAGTACTCAGGAGGCTGAGGCAAGAGGATTGCTTGAGCCTGAGTTTGAGGCTACCCTAGGCAACATAATGAGAACCTATATCCCCCCTAAAAAAAAGCCAGAAGAAGGTACACTTAGCATCATGATTAATATTATTTTTGTTCTGGTACACCCTAATAGAAACTTATCTGCTAATGTTAATTCTTCAAAAAAAATGGAGTGAAGTCAGCGATATTTACAAAAAACCCAAGCCGGGTGCAGTGGCACAAGCCTGTAATCCCAGCACTTAGGGAGGCTGAGACAGGAGAATTGTGAGTTCAAAGCCAGCCTCAGCAACAGCGAGCCACTAAGCAACTCAGTGAGACCCTGTCTCTACATAAAACACAAAATAGGGCTGGGGATGTGACTCAGTGGTTGAGTGCCCCTGAGTTCAATCCCCAGTACCAAAAAATAAATAAGGGCGGGGCTGAGGCTGTAGCTCAGCATTAGAGCGCTTGCCTTGCGTGCATGAGTCACTTGATTTCGATCCTCAACATGACATAAAAATAAAGATATTGCATCCATCTACAACTGAAAAAAGTATTAAAAAAATAATAAGGGCTGGAGATGTAACTTGGCTGTAAATTGTCCCTGGGTTCAGTCCTCAGTGCCAAAGAAGAGAGAGAGAGAAAAAGCCAGGAAGCCAGGCACAGTGGCTCATGTGACTCAGGAGGCTGAGGCAGGAGGATTGCGAGTTCAAATGCAGCCTTAGCAATTTAGCAAGGCCCTAAGCAACTTAGTGTGACCCGTTCTCTAAATAAAATACAAAAAAGGGCTGAGGATATGGCTCAGTGGTTGAGCCATATCAACCACTGGTTCAATCCCTGGTACCAAAAAGAAAAAGCCAAGAGACTGGCTTTTGAATGATACTTGCTCTGTGGTTAGTAATTTCACTTATTTCAGAGTCTCCCAGTGAGAAACTCTTTACCGCCTATTACTGGATTTCCTTTGTAGTACATTGGCAAACACTGGCTGGAACTGGGCTGCCATAAAACGTGGTTATCTGTGCCAACACTAGCTAAGGTGTCTGCAGGTTATCTCCCACTCTGCTACTGTGCAGTTCATTCTGCCAGTAGTTAGATTTTCATCATAGTGATGCTCAGTGACTTCGTAAACGTGTGTGTGTCTGTTCCTAGGGATTGAACCCAATATGCTAAGCAAGTGCCCTAAAAAAATAATATTCTTTTTAATCCTCCTTATCTGGAAGTAATGTTTTAAGATATTAGATAGCATTTAAAACTGTCACTAAGAACCTCACCTTGAGCCAGGTGTGGTGGCACACACTGGAATCCTGGAGGCAGAGGCAGGAGTATCATGAGTTCAAAGGCAGCCTCAGGAACTTGGTGAGGACCAAAGCAACTCAGTGAGACCCTGTCTCTAAAGAAAATATTAAAACAGGGTGTGGCTGGGGTGGGGTGGGGTGTGGCTCAGTGGTTAAGTACAACCCTGGGTTCAATCCCTGGTACAAAAAAAAAAGAACCACATCTTGGTCAGTATATTCTTGATCTATAATATAATATAACCTCAGAAGATTTTCTGAAAGAAATAGAATAATGGAAAAATATTAAATGAAACTTCAGAGTGTATCTCAGTGGTAGAGAGTATGCTTAACAGGCATGAAGCAGGTCATGGGTTCAAATCCTAGCACCATCCAAAAGAAGAAAGACCTCGTTACTTGAAAATTTCCCATTTAAACTTCTTTTGTTGCTGTTGGGGTTTTTGTTTCTGTTTTTGTTTTTTAGTAACCATGTATCCATGATATCAAACCCAGGGCACTTAAACATGGAGTCACATCCCCAAACCTTTTTTTTGAGACAGGGTCTCACTAAGTTGCCCAGGCTGGCTTCAAACTTGTGATCCACCTGTCTCAGCTTCCGGAGTTACTGGGATTACAGGTGTGCACCAACGCACCCAGCTATATACTGTTTTCTTTATTACACATAAAAGTGAAACGAAAATTTGACTCCATGTTCATTCTTTTATTCTTTTTCTTTTTCAAAACTTTTTTAAAGAAATCACTTTAAAATGTATAAATTGCATAGTTGTACATTGTGTGTATGCCCCAGACTGACTTTTTTTTTTTTTTTTTTGGTACTGGAGATTGAACTCGGGCACTCGACCACTGAGCCACATCCCCACTCCTATTTTGTGTTTTATGTAGAGACAGGGTCTCACTGAGTTGCTTAGCACCTCACCGTCGCTGAGGCTGGCTTTGAACTTGCGATTCTCCCGTCTCAGCCTCCCTAAGTGCTGGGATTACAGGCTTGCACCACTGTGCCTGGCTCCCAGACTGACTTTTAAACTGGAAAGAGGTGATTTCCAGTTTAAAAGTGTAAACTTTGAGGGGGCTGGGGTTATGGCGCAGTGGTAGCATGCTCGCCTAGCATGCGTGAGGCACTGGGTTCGATTCTCAGCACCACATAAAAATAAAATAAAGATATTCTGTCCACCTACAACTAAAAAAATAAATATTTAAAAAAAAATGTAAACTTTGATACAACGGCCACTCAGACAATGTGCACCTTACAGATTAGTAGACAGGACATGCTGCTTCTAGAACTCTTAAGAGATTCCTCCTTTTCTAGACTTCTCACCGGAAGTGAAACTTTGTCCCTTTTGGATATGTGATGTGAGTCATATATTCATTTGTTTGGGTGATCAGTGTAGAGAAAACAGAAAGCACTGTTTTGGGGCTGGGAGTGTGATGGTAGAATGCCATGTTAAGAAAGAAAATATAATATGAAAAACTAATGACTCTAGTCAAAAGTAAATTAACTTTTGACTAAATTTGGGGTATTAAAAGGTAATACTTCAGGGCTGGGGTTGTGGCTCAGGGGTAGAGCGCTTGCCTAGCACATGCGAGGCATTAGGTTCAATCCTCAGCACCACATAAAATAAATGAATAAAATAAAGGTAGTATGTTCATCTACAACTAAAAAAATTTTTTTTTAAAAAAAGGTAATAATTCAGGGTATTACAATCTCATTTCTGATTATAAAGAAGCAGAGCTGGGTAATCTATAAAACCTTAAAGCAGTAACAGATAATTTTTATGTGGTAATTCAATAATAAAGTACATTTCACTAAAAAATACCTAGGATTCTGTAAAGTAGATAGTGTGGATTAATTTTCCCTAAACAGGCTGGCTTCCTTTTCAGGAAGAAGAGTAATTAAGTTAGACCTTACAGCCCACAAATGCCCATTTCATTCAAAAGTTGTTGATTCAAGTTAAAAATTAAAGCCTACTTGGCTGGGATTGTGGATAGGGATAGAGCTCTTGCCTAGCATGTGTGAGGCACTGGGTTTGATTCTCAGCACCTCATAAATAAAGTCCATTGACAACTAAAAAAATATTTTTTAAAAAGCCTACTGAAGTGGGGCTGGGGCTCAGTGGTAGAGCGCTCGCCTAGCATGCGTGAGGCACTGGGTTCGATCCTCAGCACCACATATAAATCATAAATGAATAAAATAAAGATCCATCAACAACTAAAAAAATATTTTAAAAAATTAAAAAAAGCCTACTGAAGTGCCATAGAATCTGTCTTATCTGCTCTATTCTGAAAGGTTGTACACTTTAAGAGGTTGATTTCAGAGGGAGAGGGTCGGGTATTTAGCAGTGGTAAATAAAAATAAAAATTTAGCAGTGGTACCTCTGCTGGTGGTAATGGGTTGATGAGGGCATATTTGTTAAATTAGATAAATTTTGAAGGAAGTTTCTGTTTCATGTAAGTAAATAATTGCTTTATTGTCGTATTTTAATTTTTAATTGCAGGTAAACAAGTGAGAACTAAACTTTCACAGGCATTTAATCATTGGCTGAAAGTTCCAGAAGACAAATTACAGGTATTTAGACAATCTAATCTCATTCTCAATCTCCCCCAAATTAATAGACGTCTCATAAAATTACTTCCCTTGATTTAGTTTGCTCACACAGTATTGTCTTATGTTGAGGTTGCTAAATAATTATTCATTATGAAATTTAAGACACCCAAGACTTCCTTAATCTATTACAATCACTAAGTATAATTATCTTCTTTCTTTTTTTCTTAGATTATCATTGAAGTGACAGAAATGTTGCATAATGCCAGTTTACTCATTGATGATATCGAAGACAACTCAAAACTCCGACGTGGCTTTCCAGTGGCACACAGCATCTATGGAATTCCATCTGTCATCAATTCTGCCAATTATGTATATTTCCTTGGCTTAGAGAAAGTCTTGACTCTAGATCATCCAGACGCAGTGAAACTTTTCACCCGCCAGCTCTTGGAACTCCACCAGGGACAAGGCCTGGATATTTACTGGAGGGATAATTACACTTGTCCCACTGAAGAGGAATATAAAGCCATGGTGCTGCAAAAGACAGGTGGACTGTTTGGGTTAGCAGTGGGTCTCATGCAGTTGTTTTCTGACTACAGAGAAGATTTAAAGCCATTGCTTAACACACTTGGGCTATTTTTTCAAATTAGAGATGATTATGCTAATCTGCACTCCAAAGAATATAGTGAAAACAAAAGTTTTTGTGAAGATCTAACAGAAGGAAAATTCTCATTCCCTACTATTCATGCTATTTGGTCAAGGCCTGAAAGCACCCAGGTACAGAACATCTTGCGCCAAAGAACAGAAAACATAGATATTAAAAAATATTGTGTGCATTATCTTGAGGATGTAGGTTCTTTTGAATACACTCGGAATACTCTTAAAGAGCTTGAATCTAAAGCCTATAAACAAATTGAGGCACGCGGTGGGAACCCTGAGCTAGTGGCTCTAATAAAGCACTTAAGTAAAATGTTCAAAGAAGAAAATGAATAATATTAAGCCATTCTTGATTGAGCTGGATAGCTTCTCTTAGTTAATTTCTTTTTATTTCAGGCCGTCAACCTTTTCACAAATTTGGACCAAACTTTAGTCTTCAAAAACTGAGTAAATGGGGCTGGGGTTGTGGCGCAGTGGTAGCGTGCTCGCCTAGCATGCGTGAGGCACTGGGTTCAATCCTCAGCACCACGTAAAAATAAAGATATTCTGTCTGCCTACAACTAAAAAATAAATATTTAAAAAAAAATGAGTAAATAGGGATGGTGTGAGTGAAATTGTTTCAATGTGGAAACACCTCCATATATGTAATACAAAGTTGAAAGAATGAAAAGGAATCACATTTACATAGGTCTAATATGAATGTCAGAAGTTGTTGTGGCAGAACATTGTGACCAGTCTGCCATACTACCATAAATGTTCTATTGATTCTGTCAATAAAAAGGACTAGCTTCCAGGGCTGGGGTTGTGGCGCAATGGTAGCGTGCTTGCCTAGCATGCGTGAGGCACTGGGTTCGATCTTCAGCACCACGTAAAAATAAAGATACTCTGTCTGCCTACAACTAAAAAGTAAATAAATATTTAAAAAAAAAAAAAAAAAAGACTAGCTTCCAGGAGTTTTTATCTAGATGCTTCCTAACCATACTACATTGGCAGGTCCCAGTTCATCTACCCCACTTTCAAACCCATGACTACTTGAGACCAATTTCTTTAGCTAGCTGACTCAAAAGACCATAAACTCCTCTTTTTTCCAAAATGCTGCTGCTAAGTATATCTCAGTATCATCTGGAAGTCCTCATACTAAAGTATTCTATGAGAAGACTGAGCGAGCCGGGCGTGGTGTCACATACCTGTAATCCCAGCACTTAGGGAGGCTGAGACAGGAGAATCGCGAGTTCAAAGGCAGCCTCAGCAATGGCGAGGCGCTAGGCAACTCAGTGAGACCCTGTCTCTACATAAAACACAAAATAGGGCTGGGGATGTGGCTCAGTGGTCGAGTGCCCCTGAGTTCAATACCCGATACCAAAAAATAGAAGAACTGAACATAAAAATCTGAATTCAGGGAGCTGGAAATTAAGCAGTTTTTTCACAATCAAGATTTTTTTTTTCTTTAGGTACTGGAGATTGAACTCGGGGCACTCCACCACTGAGCCACATCCCCAGCCCTATTTGGAATTTTATTTAGAGACAGGGTTTCACTGAGTTGCTTAGCGCCTCACCATTGCTGAGGCTAGCTTTGAACTTGCAATCCTCCTGTCTCAGCCTCATGAGCTGCTGGGATTACAGGCATGTGCCACCGTGCCCAGCTCAAGATGTTTTTATAAGGGACTGGGATTGTGGCTCAGTGGTAGAGTGCTTACCTTGCATGCGTGAGGCACTGGGTTCGATCCTCAGCACCACATAAAAATAAATAAAAATATTGTGTGTCCATCTACAACTAAAAAAAATTAAAAAAAAAAAAAGATGTTTTTATAATAGTAAAAACCCTAACTCTAACCCTTCCACCCAAAGTGAAATTAGTGAGAGTTGCTTTTAGCTAAGTATTAATAGACACTTTTCAAAGTGAAACTTAAATATGACCTTCAGTTAAGATAATGGACTTTCAAATGCATAAGACTGACTCAACGGGGTCTTTGTTGTTGTTCTCAACACTCCAAAGGCCTTCAATAAGCAGCTGAATTCACTGTAAGGCAGCTAGAGAACATTTCTTCAATATGGAATTATTTATTTATTGGTACCGGGGACTGAACACAGGGGTTTAAATTGCTGAGCCTGGTTTTGCACTTGCAATCTTCCTGCCTCAACCTCCCAGGCTGCTGGGATTACAGGCATGTGCCACTGTACCTGGCTCTGTACCACGTCTTTTAAAAGAAAAACAAGTTACAAACATCTACTGTTGACCTGGGTCACTTTTAGATCATTAATGAATATATGTAAAATAAATAAGGCTATTCTCCCACCTAATTTTTTTTTTTTTTTTTTTTTTGGTACTGGAGAGTTAATCCAGGGGCACTTTACCACTGAGCTATATCCCTATCCCTTCTTGTTTTTATTTTGAGACAGTCTCATTTAGTTGCTTAGGCCCTTGCTAAATTGCTAAGACTGGCCTTGAACTTGTGATCCTCAGGCTACTGAGTTGCTGGTGTGTGCCTTCACAATTTATCTTTGCTCCCACATTTTTCAATTTTTCTGTTGTTCAGGGCTTGCACATAATAGACAAGTACTCAGCCACTGTACAGTATCAACAATTCTAAATTTCTTTTATCTAAAACATTTAATCTTTATTTTTCCCCCAGCCTAGTTGATATGTAGGTTGTGAGTGTTGAACTCTATAGTAGTTAGGGCTCTTTCCATTGTAAGCAACTAAAATTAAACCAAGTTAATCATAAAAGGAATTAGCTGGAGCATATAACTAGGAAATCTAGGGGTTTTTGACTTTAATCATTTTTAACAATTAAATCCTGGAGCTTAAATCACTTATTCTCACCTCATTTTCCCTCTTGACTCTACTTTGTTTTTTTGTTTGTTTATGTTGGCCTCATTCTTTTTTTTTTTTTTTTTTAAATAAATGTCTTTATTTTATTGCTTTGTATGTGGTGCTGAGGATCGAACTCAGGGCCTCACGCATGCGAGGCAAGCGCTCTACCACTGAGCTACAATCCCAGCCCTCATTCTTTTTTTATTTTGTTTTGTTTTGGCACCAGGGATTGAACTCAGGGGTACTCAACCACTGAGCCACATCCCCAGCCCTATTTTGTGTTTTATGTAGAGACAGGGTCTCACTGAGTTGCTTAGTGGCTCGCCTTTGCTGAGGTGGCTTTGAACTCTCAATTCTCCTGTCTCAGCCTCCCAAAGTGCTGGGATTACAAGCTTGAGCCACCGCTCCCGGCTTGGCCTCATTCTTTGATGCTGAAGGACAGACTCCTTTCCATGGTAGGAAAAACAGTCACTGGCATCCAATGTCTTTATTAGCCAAGTGCCATGACCTCAAAGGCAAAAGCTCCTGTTCTGACTTTAGTAGTGAAGTCTTAGGGAGGCCTCTGATTGGCTGGGCTTTGGTCTTGTTGCTGTCTTTGTGATATGGAACATGTGGAGAAGGGAACAGGGTACTCATGCTCTCCCTTGCAGTGTCTGCAACCCCCTCCTTCAGTTTTGCCCCTATCTCTCTGGTTTCAGCCACTTTTTATTTCCCTCTTCAGCAATGGGGATTGGGGCTGGGATTGTGGCACAGTGGTTAGAGCAATTGCCTAGCACACATGAGGCAATGGGTTTGATCCTCAGCGCCACATACAAAAATGAGTAAAATAAAGTTATGTCCATCAACAACTAAATATGTTTAAAAAAAAAGAAAGAAATGGGGATTGAACCCAGGGGTGCTCTACCACTAAATTACATTCTCAGCTCTTTTTTTTTAGGTACCAGGGATTGAACTCAAGGGCACTCGACCACTGAACCACATCCTCAGCCCTATTTTGTGTTTTATGTAGAGACAGGGTCTCACTGAGTTGCTTAGGGCCTTGCTTTGCTGAGGCTGGCTTTGAATTTGCAATTCTCCTATCTTGGCCTCTCAAAGTGCTGGGATTACAGGCGTGTGCCACCATACCCTACTCTCTCAGCTCTTTTTTTTTTTTTTTTTTTTGGGTACTGGAGATTGAACTCAGGGGCACTCGAGCACTGAGCCACATCCCCAGCCCTATTTCCTATTTTTGTGTTTTACGTAGAAACAGGGTCTCACTGAGTTGCTTAGTGCCTCGCCATTGCTGAGGCTGGCTTTGAACTCGTGATTCTCCTGTCTCAGCCTCCCTAAGTGCTGGGATTACAGGCTTGCACCACTGTGCCTGGCTTCTCTCAGCTCTTTTTATATTTTATTTTCACTAAATTGCCCCAGGCTGGCCTTGAACTTGGGGATCCTTCTACCTCAGCTTTCCAAGTTAGTGGTATAGTCAGTCATGTATCACTGTACCCAGCACATATCATCTAACTCACACCATTAAGCATACATTTCTCCAGGATTGGAACATCGTATTCCCTTTTTCTTTTTTTAGTACTGTTTTTTGTTTTTTGTTTTTAGTACTGGAGATTGAACTCAGGGGCACTCAAGCACTGAGCCACATCCCCAGCCCTATTTTGTGTTTTATGTAGAGACAGGGTCTCACTGAGTTGCTTAACGCCTCGCCGTTGCTGAGGCTGGCTTTGAACTCGCGATTCTCCTGTCTCAGCCTCCCTACGTGCTGGGATCTTTCATTGGTAGATCTCCCGTGTCTAAAAAAAAAAATAGTCTTCAGTGCAAAGCTAGTAATCTCTTAGTACTCTCTAAATTTTTACTTAATGCATGAATGATGGGGCTCACCATGGATTGCAGTGCAAATATTTTGAGTTAGAGCTTTTTTCCTACAATGTTTGAAGTGTGATTTTTAAAACAAATGGGATACTTAACCCTATGAACCTATGCTGTAGAGAAATCAAGGGATGTGGGGAGTGAGAAACCACCGTGGTGATATGAAGTCACTAATCACATTTGAGTAGGTGATTTTGGAAGAACTGGAGGAAGGATAGCTGAGGTGTCAGGCAAGAAAGGATTCAATTGAGAGAGGGATGAGGAATGAGACAAGCATATAGACTTCTTTTAGGGAAAATTTTATTTCACAGGACCATATTTATTGTGTATTGCTGGGGCTGTAACCCAAGGCCTTGAGCATGGTAGGTAATCTCTCTGCCACTAAGCTAAAACCCGCCTCTTTTGGGGAAGAATTTAGAGGACAACCATTTCAAGAAGATAATGGAAACTAGGGCATGGTGGCACATGCCTGTAATCCCAGCATTTTGGGAGGCTGAGACAGAAGGATTGCGAGTTCAAAGCCAGCCTCAGCAAAGGCGAGGCTCTATGCAACTCAGTGAGACTCTGTCTCTAAATAAATAAAAAAAAAAAAAAAAATAGGGCCGGGGATGTGGCTCAGTGGTCAAGTATCCCTGAGTTCAATCCCCAGTGCCAAAAAGAAAGAAACAAAATATATATATAGATAGATAGAGCGCTAAAGACATAAAATAAATATGGTATGTTATCTGAAATACTTTTTTAAAAATTTATTCTAATTAGGTATACGTGACAGCAGAATTCATTTTGATTCATTGTACACAAATGGAGCATAATTTTTCATTTCTCTGGTTGTACACAATATGTGCAGTCATACATGTACCTAGGGCGTGTTGTCCATCTCATTCCACCATCTTTCCTGCCCCCATGTCCACTCCCCTCATCTCCCTCCCCTTTGAAATAGTCTTATTTGAAGTTTTGTACCTGTATTCAAAGTGCGACAATGGTCCACACGGCTCAGAGCACGCTCCAAGCAAGAGGGGCATGGTGCATTCCTACTGATAGGATTCCAAACTGCAGTTTCTGAAAGTTTATTTTTAGGACCAAAGTTTCGCTATGTCCTTTCATGAACGAACAAAAGCAGGTTCACCAGGAGAACCTATCCTTTGCCAGTTGAAGTTGTGCTCAGCTTTAACGTTCTGCCTTCATGTCACCTCCCTGAAGTGTGATTCGCTGCCCCGTTGGTCGGCTTAGCGAAACCCTCCAATTTATCTACTCTTTTGCGGCGGACGTGACCCGCGGACCGGGCGCCTGACAGGCAACCCTCCAGCAGCGCTCGGGCCGGGCCGGGTGTCGGGCGGTGGACCCGCGCGAGCGAGGTCACCTCTCCTGGGCACGTGCCCAGCCCGCTCACAGGGTAACCACGGCGGACGGCGGCGCCCGCGGGTTCCTTCTCGGTACCGCACTGACCTCATCCCGCCCGCTGCCTCGCTAGCTGCCTTTCCTTTTCCCTGCCTTCGCGCCGCCCGCCGGGTAGTCGCGCTGCAATCGTCAAGCCCAATCTCATAGGGCTGGGAACTCGCTTGGTGAGCGCCCTTAAGCCGGCGCTCGGCGTTCACTGCGGCGCGCTGTCCCGCAGCTTCCACGCCGGGACCGAGCTCGCTTTGGGTACACCCGTCGGCCCCTCAGCCAGCTCCACGGCCGCCGCTCACGCCGCGGGGCGGGACTTCCGGTTTCCCAGGGCACTTCCGCCCGGGACCGGAAGCTTGGCTTCCTGCCGCGTTCGAGGGGCCGTCACCGGACCGCCGGCTGCCGCGGGCAGGTGAGCCCCGGGGCCGGGATCGGAGGCCGGTGGGGCTCGCCCGGCCTGGGCTCTGCGCGGCCGTCGCTGTTGAGGAGGTGGAGCTGCGCGTGCCGCCGTCCGCTGTGAGGCCGCCGCCCGGGAGCCGGAGCCCGGCCTCGGCGGAGCGCTCGGCGAGCGCCCAGTATGTGTGGGCGCGGCCGCGCGGCCTCTCCCGGGTGCCCGGTTTTGGAGTGGACGTGCGGTCGTAGACCACCCGCAGCCTAGTCGGCGGGCTGCCTTTTAACTTGCAGGTTTATTGTGTTGAGCTTTATTGTCTCTACTGATAATTTGTTCGGGTCGAAACCTGGGGAGTCGTCTTGACCCGGCTTTTTCACACGTGAGCTCTAGCAACCGCTCCACCTCGATCTCCCCACTTTGAACCACCTTCACCGGCAGGTTGCACTTACCGCTCACCTCGGTCAATGGCACCTAACTAGTCTCTGCTTTTTTCTCTTTTAGTCTGTTAGCATCATAGTATCTAGAGGGATCCTTCTGGGGAAAAAAATACATCAGTCAGATGATCTTTCTACCATTTCACTCAGTAAAGCCAAGTGTTTGGAGACCTAGTCCGGTTTCGTGCTGGATCTCATCTCCGTTCTCTGTTGACTTCTCTGTGGCCTGCCTTCCGGAGCACTTCCCCAGGATATCTGCACTTTTTTCTCTGCCTGCAATAGACTCCTGTGGTTCAATCCCTTCTCTCTCTTCCAGTGTTTCGAATGCCACCTTCTCAGGGAGGCCTTCCACTGTTAACAAACCCATTGTGCTTGCCCTAATGCTTATCACATGACGTGATTTATTTTTTAATCATATATGTTTCTCCCCACTAGCTACATAGGAGCAGTGGTTTTGTTTTCTTTCTTCTTCCTTTTTTTTTTTTTATTTTTGATATTGGAATTGAAAACAGAGGGGCTCTTTAATACTGAGCTACATCCGCAGCCCTTTTTATTTAGAGACATTGTCTTACTAAATTGCTGAGGCTGGCCTCAATCTTGCAGTCCTCCTGCCTCAACCTTCTGAGTCGCTGCAATTACAATCATGTGCTTCCACACCCAACAGGTCTTCTGCTTTTAAAGAATAACAGGTACAGTCTAGGCATAATGACCAATCCCACATAATCCCATTGAGTTGGTAAGCTGAGGCAGGAGGATCGCAAATTCGGGGCCAGTCTGGGGAAATCAGCAAGACCTGGTCTCAAAATAACAATCACAAAAATAATGTAGTTGTCAATTAATGTTATGTAATTGAGATAAAATGAAAGCAGCTTTGCAAAGTGCTATAATTTAGTTTTAAATATTTTTTAAACATTTATTTTTTAGGTGTAGGTGGACAGAATATCTTTATTTTTATGTGGTGCTGAGGATGGAACCCAGTGCCTCACGCATGCTAGGCGAGCACACTACCACTGCGCCATAACCTCAGCCCTAGTTTTAAATTTTGCTTTGTTGATTACACTCAACCCCTGAATTCCTCTCATGTTCTCCAGTTTTCTCAATTCTTAGTCTGATAAAGCCTGTAGACTCTTTCATAGATTGTTTACAGAAAATAAAACACATAGGATTTCCGAGGTTGCTAGTCACATGAAATAGTTACCAAAATACGTTGAAACAGTAATGTAATGTGTGTGTTTTGTTGGGTTTTTTTGTACTGGTGATTAAACTCAGGGACTCCTTTCTAAAGATGAGAATCACAGATGCTGCTAATCCAACTGTGATATTTTTCTGCCTATGTACATAATTAAGGAAAGTGCTAAATTTCAGTTAAAAGTTAGTGAAAATTTTCAGTTAGAAAGTTTTTTAAAAAAATCAATACTATGCCAGGTAAAGTGGTGAACACCTGTAATCCAAGTGGCTCAGGAGACTGAGGCTGGAGGATTGCAAATTCAAAGCCAGCTACAGCAATTTAGCATGGCCCTGTCTCAAAATAAAAATTTTAAAAGGCTGTATATATGTGGCTCAGTGGTTAAGTGCCCCTGCATTCGATCCCTGGTACCAAAAAAATAGTCCATAATGTTCTTTTTGTTTGTTTTGTTTTCTTTTTTTGTATTGAGGATGCACACACCAGGCAAGTCTGTACCAGTGAGCTACAACCCCAGCTCTTTTTTATTTTTAATTTTTAAAAATTTTGAGGCAGTGTTTTTCTGTGTTGTGCAGACTGGCCTACAACTTGCAATCCTGCCTTAGCCACCTCAGAAACTGATTACAGGTGTGGGCCACAATGCTCACATGTTGGTGATTTACTGCATTGTACTTGATCAAGGTCACTTTAGTTTCTTTAAAGATTGAGGCAAAGCCCGCCGCGGTAGTGCAAGCCTGTAATCCCGGCACTTAGGGAGGCTGAGACAGGAGAATCGCGAGTTCAAAGCCAGCCTCAGCAAAGGCGAGGTGCTAAGCAACTCAGTGAGACCCTGTCTCTACATAAAACACAAAATAGGGCTGGGGATGTGGCTCAGTGGTCGAGTGCCCCTAAGTTCAGTCTCCGGTACCAAAAAAAAAAGATTGAGGCAAGATTTATCTTCATCATAGCCTTTTTTTTCTTCTGTGTTTTTTTTTTTTTTTTGGTGTGTGTTACTGTGGATTAAACTCAGGGCCTTACACATACTGGTCACTTATTCTAACACTGAGCTATATCCACAACCCTTTTTTATTTTTATTTGAGACAGGGTCTTGCTAAGTTGCTTCAGTTAGCCTGGAACTTGGGATCCTCCTCGCTCAGCTTCCTGAGTTGCTGAGATTACAGGTGTGTGGCACTGAGTATAGCCCATTTCTTTTTTTTTTTTAATTTTTTTTAGTTGTAGATGGACACAATATATTTATTTTTTTAATTTACTTTTTAATATTTATTTATTTTTTAGTTGTAGGTGGACAGAATATCTTTGTTTTTATGTGGTGCTGAGGATCGAACCCAGTTCCTCATGCGTGCTAGGCGAGCACGCTACCACTGCGCCACAATCCCAGCCCTCTTTATTTATTTTTATGTGGTGCTGAGGATTGAACCCAGTGCCTCACGCATGCAAGGCAAGCATTCTACCACTGAGCCATAATCCCAGCCCCAAGCCCATTTCTTTTTAAAGAAAAATTATCTAACAGGTTAGAGTAACTCTAAAATTAAATGGGCTATCTATTAGTTATCCTGGCTACCATCGCCGATTTATTTATTTATTTTTTTGGTATAAGGATTGAACTCAGGGGCACTTGACCACTGAGCCACATCCCCAAGCCTTTTTTTGTATTTTATTTAGAGACAGGGTCTCACTGAGTTGCTTAGCGCCTCGCCATTCTGAGGCTGGGTTTGAACTCATGATTCTCCTGTCTCAGCCTCCCAAAGTGCTGGGATTACAGGCATGCGCCACCATGCCCAGCTCCTTTTTCTTTTTTCAAATATTTTGAGTTATAAATGGACACAACCCTTTTTTTTAATATATATTTTTTATTCTAATTAGGTTTACATGACAGAATGCATTTTGATTCATTGTACACAAATGAAACACAACTTCTCACTTCTCTGGTTGTACACTATATAGAGTTAAACCATATGTGCAGTCATACGTGAACCTAGGGCATTGTTGTCCATCACATTCCATCATCTTTCCTGCCCTCATGTCCCATCCCTTCCTTCCCCTCCTCTACCCTTTGACCAAAGTTTCTCCATTCTTCCCATGCCCCTTCCCACATTATGGATCAGCAGCATCCAATTATCAGACAGAACATTCGGCATTTGGTTTTTTGGGATTGGCTTCTTCACTTAGCATGATATTCTATAACTCCATCCATTTACCTGCAAATGCCATAATTTTATTCTCTTTTAATGCTGAGTAATATTCCATTGTGATACAATACGTTTATTATATTTTGTTTTTGATACCAGGGATTTAACTCAGAGGCACCTAACCATTGAGCCATATCCCCACACCCATTTTGTATTTTATTTAGAGACAGGGTCTCACTGAGTTGCTTAGCACCTCACCGTTGCTGAGGCTGGCTTTGAACTCCCGGTCCTCCTGCCTCAGCCTCCAGAACCTGCTTATATTACAGGTGTATGTATCTTTCTTTTATTTGTTATTTTTTATGTGGTACTGAGGACCAAATTTAGTGCCTCAGACGTGCCAGGCAAGCACTCTAACCATTGAACCACAACCCTAGCCCCTCACCATAGCCCTTTTTAAAGCACCTGTGCTTAATCCATGTTGGATTATCAACCCAAGCATCATTGGGATCTAATTTCTTTAAGGGATTTGCTTTAGGGGCATTTTTAGGACAGATGGATATGCCTCGATCTGTTTTTTGGTTTGTTTGTTTTTTTTTTCCATTTAGATGGCATACTTTTTTTGTGTATGTGGTGCTGGGGATTGAACCCAGGGACTTGTGCATGCAAGGTAAGCACTCTACCAACTGAGCTATATCCCCAGACCTCCTCGTTCTGTTTTTGACACCCTTTGTCAACATGAATGAGTTCAAATCATAGTCATCCATAAGCAAGCACACCTAATTGGAATAAGATCTGGGGTATACACCAGTACCTCAGGTAAAAATGTATTCTTGTGGCTCAGTGGTAGAGTGCTTGCTTAGCACGTGTGAGGCACTGGGTTCACGCCTCAGGACCACTTTATTTATTTATTTGTTTGTTTGTTTTTTGGTACCGGGGACTGAACTCAGGGGCACTTGACCACTGAGCCACATCCCCAGCCCTATTTTGTGTTTTATGTAGAGACAGGGTCTCACTGAGTTGCTAAGCACCTCGCCGTTGCTGAGGCTGGCTTTGAACTCGCAATTCTCCTGTCTCAGCTTCCCCAAGTGCTGGGATTGCTTGCATGCATCACCGCGCCCGGCTAGTCAGGACCACTTTTAAAAAGTAAATAACTAAAAGGTATTGTGTCCATGTACAACTAAAATATTTAAAAAAAAAAAAAAAAAACTTAGGTAATTGCTGTGAGTAACAGAGAACTGCAGCAGTCCTTTGTCAGTCGTTGCAAACAGTGTGCAGTGAGAAGACACCGAAGGTAGGGCGGCCTAAGACAAGTTCTATGGTCGAGCTTCCTGAGTAGATGAGGTTTCGTTCTGCCCTTGTTAGCTGCCCTGCAACTCCAGTCTCATGTTCTTTTGGCCAGGCTCCCAGGTGCAGCCTTGGGGTTTCTGAGAAGCACCCAGTTGGACTATCATTGTCCTGTCCCCACTTTTATTTTTTTTTAAGTTGTAGAAAGACACAATACCTCTATTTTATTTATTTTTATGTGGTGCTAAGGATCGAACCCAGTGCCTCACACGTGCCAGGTGAGTGTTCTACCACTGAGCCACAACCCCAGCCTTGCTTTCCCCACTTTTGAGGAGAGTGACGTATGGTCTCTGAATCCATGATGCCAGATTTAAACCTTGACCTTTTTTATTTTTTAATATTTTTTTTTAGTTGTAGATGGACACAATATATTTATTTATTTTTACATGGTGCTGAGGATCGAACCCAGTGCCTCACACATGCGAGGCAAGCGCTCTACCACTGAGCTACAATCCCAGCCCAAACCTTGACCTTCTAGTTGGAAATTCTGGAGATCATGACTTCCCCACTGAGATACATTCCCTCCCTTCCTTTTCTTCATAATATTCACATCCTGACCCATCTCTTTTGCTTCCCAGATAATAATCAGAATTCTAAAGTACTGGCTGATGACTGTAATCCCAAGGATTCTGGAGGCTGAAACAGGAGGATTGCAAGTTTGAGGCTAGCCTCAACTAATTAGGCCCTCTACAACTTAGTGAGATTCTGTCTCAGAATAAAAAAATAAATAAAAAGCAGTGGGAACGTGGCTCAGTAGCTCCATGGTAAAGTGCCCCTGGGTTCAATCCCCAGTACCAAAACAATATATGTGTGTGTGTGTGTGTGTGTGTATATATATATATATATATACACTAAAATTTAATAGAAAAATTACTTGTGAAACTGTTGGAATCAGTTGCTATGAAGAAGAAAAAGTGTAATAGGACTGGAAATAATAGTTCAATGGTAGAACACTTGTCTAGCATGTGCAAAGCAGAGGATTCAATTCTAGCACCACTGACCCCAACTCTCCCCCAAAAAAGTGTTATAACCAAAGTAGTGGAGAAAATACCCAGAAGGTTTGAGAAGAGGATATTGTGGCAGAAACATAGTTACTCAGCTTATAGTCTCAGGTGTCCAGTCCAGGATGATATATTCAGTTTTGTTCTGAATATCAGTAAAATTTGCTGAGATTGGCTCATCAGTGGAATGGAAATAATCTAAAATTTGAGAGATGCATTAGGTGTGTCAGGAGGATATATTTTTGGTGCTAAGAAGTGGCATTAGAAAAGCATGTGTGAGAAAGGACTAAGAACTGGCATGGTAACACACACCTGTCGTCCCAGCTACCTGGGAGGCCGAGACAGGAGGACCACAAGTTTCAGGCCAACTTGGGCAATTTAGAGAGACCCCGTCTCAAAGTAAAAGAACTGGGGATGTAGCTCAGAGGAGGAGCTCTTGCCTAGCATGTGTGAGGCCCTGGGATCGATTCGCAGGAATGCAAAAAAAAAAAGGCTGGAAATACAGCTCCATAGTAGAGCTGTTGTCCCGCCTGTATGAGGTCCTGGATTCAGTCCTCAGCATTGGAAAAAAGAAGAAGAAATAGAATAGATATGTAGATGATATCCGAGATTATTTGGTAGGGAGAATAATGTTGTTTCCTACTACAGTTTATAAAAATATCACAAAAATAAGACCTGTGCTGGAGATTTCAGTTACACAGTCTGCTAGAAGGACCATTCTTTGGGTTTTTGGTTCTGTCCTGTACTTGGTGCTGTGGATTGAACCCACAGCCTTGTGCACGCTGTGCAAGCACTGTAGCACTGAGCTACAACTCCAGGCCCAATACTTTCTAGAGAGAAAATCTAATTTTTTGGTCAGCTTTCATTTTTCATTATATAAGTTCTCTGGAAGAAGCAAAATGAGAGGAAGTATTACTTTGGTTCAAATTCTGAATAAGAAGGAAACAATAAATGAAAGAGCATGAAATACTTTTTTTTTTCCCCGTACTAGAGATTGAACTCATAGGTACTCAACCTCTGAGCCCCATCCCCAGCCCTGTTTTGTGTTTTATGTAGAGACAGGGTCTCACTGAGTTGCTTAGCGCCTCGCCATTGCTGAGGCTGGCTTTGAACTCACGATTCTCCTGTCCCTCCCTAAGTGCTGGGATTACAGGCATGCGCCACCATGCCTGGCTAAGAGCATGAAATACTGTGGGGAAAGTAACTGCTGTTTTTGAGATTCTCCCCAAAGTGTTGTATGCAGTGCCCAAACTGCTGTCTTGAACATTAGGAAAGTAATTTGAAAAGTAGACCAGAAACACCGTATTCTTATGATTCAGCTTCCTAACCAAAGTTAAGCAAATCAAAGCTCTGTAAAATCTAAAATTTTCCAGATGCAGTGGCTCCTAACTGTAATCCCAGTGACTTGGGCTGCTGAGGCAGGAGGATCACGAGTTGGAGGCCAGCTGCAATAATTTAGCAAGGCCTGTATCAAAATTTTAAAAATGAAAAAAAAAGGCTGTTCTGTAGCTCAGTGGTAGAGTGCTCCTGGGTTTAAGCCCTGGTATGGGGGCACGGCTAAAGTATTAAAATATTTGGAATTAAATTTCAAATTATTTTCCATCATAACTTTTTTTTTTTCCTTGGTACCAGGGATTGAACTCAGGGGCACTCGACCACTGAGCCACATCCCCAGCCCTATTTGGTGTTTTATGTAGAGACAGGGTCTCACTGAGTTGCTTAGCGCCTCGCCGCTGTGGAAGTTGGCTTTGAACTTGTGATCCTCCTGTCTCATCCTCTCAAAGTGCTGGGATTACAGGTGTGTGCCACCGTGCCTGGTCATTGTAACTGTTTTTGAGTGTATAGTTCAGTAGTGTGAAGTGTGTTCACTTGTGTGACTATCACCACCATCCATCCATTACTCTTTTCATTTTGTGAACCTAAGGTGTTACCACAAACAACTATTCCCTGAAGACATTGGCCACTGCCACTCTACTTTTTGACTATGAATTTCACTACTCTAAACAACTTTATATAAGTACTGCATGAAAGTCTAACCACAGTATTTATCCTTTTGTGACTGGCTTATTTTACTTAGCATAATGTCCTCAAGGTTCCTCCAGTGGTAGCAGCTGTCAGGATTTCTCTTTAAGGTGAATAATCCTTTGTGCACCTGCGCACACGCACACCATGTTCTTCATCTGCTGAAGGACACTTCAGTTGCTTGCATTTTTGCCTCTTTGTGAATGATGCTGCTGTAAACATGTAGGTGCAAATAGCTGCTTTGTCCCATGCTTTTCAGTTCTTTTAAAATTATTTTGAGGAATTACGTAGTTGTTATTATTAAGGCTGTAAGGGATCCGCGTGTGGTGACTCCAGCTACTCTGGAGGCTGAGGCAGGAGGATGGCAAGTTTAAAGCTAACCTTGTCAATTTAGTGAGACACTATCTCAGAAAACAAAGAATCAGTAACAATAAAAAACCCAGACTAATGAGGAAAAAATCAGTAAATCAGTAGGAAATGGACAAAGTACATGAACAGGTAGTTTCACATAAAAGGAGAGATACTCAGCTTCCCTCATAATACTCCTGATGGGATTGTAAATTGGAGCTGCCATAATAAAGGGACATTTGGTATTAGCTATCCAAATTTAAAATGCACATATCCTTTGACTCAGCAATCCCAGAGTTTTAGGGGGTTTTGGGTACTGGAGATTAAACTCGGCGGTGCTCTGTCACTGAACCACATCTCCAACCCTTTTTATATTATTTTGAGACAGTCTTGCTAAGTTGATGAGGTTGGCCTCAAACTTGGGATCCTCCCGCCTCAGCCTCCTGAGCCATTGAGATTACAGGTGTGCACCACCACGCCTGGCTCACACTTGAACATTGTAGTGATTAATGTGATGATTCTGTGGTTGTGTTCAAAAAGTGTTTATAGAAAAGCCAGGCACCTTGGTACACACCTGTAATCCCAGCAGCTCAGGAGGCTGAGACAGGAGGATCAGGAGTACAAAGCCAGCTTCAGCAAAAGTGAGGTACTAAGCAACTCAGTGAGACCCTGTCTCTAAATAAAATACAAAATAGGGCTGAGGATGAGGCTCAGTGGTTGAGTGCCCCTGAGTTCAATTCCTGGTGCCAAACAAGAAAACAAAAATGTTTAATGAAGTAAATATCTCAATTGTAATAAAATCTGTTTACATGTTAATGAAAATTGAAAGAGTACTTAAAAGTAATAAAAACCATTTTTAGGGTAATTAGTGAAATTTAAATATTTGTTATAGTCAGAAGACGATGGTAATCAGAAATGCCTTTGGTATTTATTTCATTGCAACCTTAATCATCTGCAACTGTCTTCCCATGGAAAGGAGAAAGACAAATGTATTATTATTCTATGCTGCTAGGTGAGTGGTGTTCTGACCATTGTATACACAGTCAGACCACATGTCACGTTTAGAACATGATTTTCATTTCTCAGTGTTAAAATTACCTAGTGGAATTTGTATATGTACTATGAGGGTAAATGTAGAATTTTTTTTTTTTTTTTTTTGGTACCAGGGTGGTTAACCACTAAGCCACGTTTCCAACCCTTTTATACACTTTATTTAGAGACAGAGTCTTGTTAAGTTGCTTAGTCCCTTGCTAAGTCTGAGGCTGGCTTTAAGCTCCTGATCCTCCTGCCTCAACCTCCTGAGCCACTGGGATTATAGGCGTGCACCAATGTGCCCAGCTGATGACTTGGAATTCTTTTGTTTTAAACTTTTTTTAGTTGTTGATGGACCTTTATTTTATTTATTTATTTTTATGTGGTGCTGAGAATCAAACCCAGTACCTCACACATGTGAGGCAAGCAGAGAATTTGGAATTCTTATGAGGGTGGTTTAAAGGCCTGTGAATGTTTACCTGCTACAGAGGTTTGAGAGAGAAGACAAGAGAGCAGAAATCCTTCAAATCTTCTAATGTCACCTGGGAAGGGAGTGCAGTGATGTATCGTAGTTGGAGGGGGCAGTACTAGACGGTGATAGAGAGGTAGATTTCATGTCTTTTGTGTATGTGGAACTGGGGATTGAACCCAGGGGTACTCTATTACTGAGATATATCCTCAGCACTTTTCTGGTTTTTATTTTGATTCAGGCTGTCACTGTGTTGCCAAGGCTGACCTCAACCTTGGGATCTTCCTTTCTCAGCCTGCTGAGTTTCTGGGATTACAGACATGCAGCTTTGAATCCTGCCCATTTCTTTTTTTTTTTTTTTTTTTTTTTTTTGATACTGGGGATTGAACTCAAGGGCACTCAACTACTGAGCCACATCCCCAGCCCTATTTTGTGTTTTATGTAGAGACAGGGTCTCACTGAGTCGCTTAGTGCCTCGCCGTTGCTGAGGCTGGCTTTGAACTCGCGATTCTCCTGTCTCAGTGCTGGGATTACAGGCTTGCGCCACCGCGCCCGGCCTGCCCATTACTTTTTAAACAAGAATAGTCTAACAAGGAGAGTTACTCCGAAACTACATGGGCTACCTTCATTCATTAGGAAGCATTTGTATTGAAAGAGGCATCCCAGCTTATGAAGGTTTGCAAGGCATCCAGACAGGCCACCACAGAAGAGCGATGTGCCGCTCGGATTCAAGTGATTGAGAGGGCCGAGTGCAGGCAGTTACAGGAAATGTAGGTGAGCAGCTCACTTCAGGACAGTGTGAACACGACAGTGGAGGTGGGAGTGGGGAGTATGCAAGTGCTGGTGTCAGCAAAGGGCCATAGCGGTGCAGGGGGCCAGTCATGGCACCAAGTAGGCCCAACAGCAGGACTGGCCAGAGAAGCAGGGTAAAGGCCTTGGAGCTGAGGCATAGGTCCTAAGACATGGGGCCAGTTTTCAGGGCATCACTGAAGACCACAGCATCAAGAATTGTTATTTCAAAGGTAAATACTGACTAGATGCAGAGCCACTTGATGATTGACCGTAGATGTCTTTTTTGTTTGTTTTTTGGGGGTACAGGGGATTGAACTCAGGGGCACTCGACCACTGAGCCACATCCCCAGCCCTATTTTGTGTTTTATGTAGAGACAGGGTCTCACTGAGTTGCTTAGTGCCTCGCTGTTGCTGAGGTTGGCTTTGAACTCGCGATTCTCCTGTCTTAGCCTTCCTAAGTGCTGGGACTAGAGGCTTGCGCCACCACACCTGGCTGGGTTTTTTTTATTTTTAAAAATTTATTTTAAATTAAAAAAATTAATTTTTTTTAAATTAAAAATTTTTTGGTACCAGAGATTGAACTTGGGGCACTTGACCACTAACCCACATCCCCAGCCCTGTTTTGTGTTTTATATAGAAACAGGGTCTCACTGAGTTGAACTCACAATTCTCCTGTGTCAGCCTTCCAAAGTGCTGGGATTGCTTGCATGCATCACTGCACCCAGCTAAAGTATTTTTTTAGTTGTTGATGGACCTTTATTTTATTCATTTATTATATGCAGTGCTGAGAATCGAACTAAGTGTCTCATACTTGTGAGGCAAGTGCTCTACCGCTGAGCCAAAACCCCAGCCCCGGTTTTTTTATTTTGAGAGGAGGTCTTGGTACGTTGCTTTGGCCTGGCTAAATTGTAGAGCCTGGCTTAAAACTTCCGATCCTTCAGTCTCAGCTTCCCAAGTCTCTGAGATTATAGGTATGCCCCACTGCTTCTAGCTTTGTTCAAGGAAGTTTATTAAATTCTTCTCAGTGCAGTGATATATATATATATATTTTGCCCCCTAGATCTCACATTTTGGATTCTGGCTGTCTTATAATGAGTGACACTTTGACATTCGATGTCGTTGGTCGAAGAGTTGAAGTAAATGGAGAATATGCAACAGTGCGTTTTTCTGGTGTTGTCCCTCCTGTGGCAGGTAAGGGGGGTGGGGGGAGGGCAATATGTTTCTGTGTAGGCTTCTCAGTAGCCTTTTTTGTTGTTTTTCTTTTTTTTTTTTTGGTACTAGGGATTGAACTCCGGGGTACTCGACCACCGAGTCACATCCCCAGCCCTATTTTGCATTTTTTTTTTAATATTTTTTTAGTTGCCAATGGATCTTTATTTTATTTATTTATATGTGGTGCTGAGAATCGAGCCCAGTGCCTCACACATGCAAGGCAAGTGCTCTACCACTGAGCCACAACCCCAGCCCCCTATTTTGCATTTTATTTAGAGACAGGGTCTCACGGAGTTGCTTAGCACCTTGCTTTTGCTGAGGCTGTCTTTGAACTCGCGATTCTCCTGCCTCACTCTCCCCAGCCACTGGGATTACAGGTGTGCACCCCCACGCCCAGCTCAGTAGCACTTTTTAATATCAATTTTGAGGAAATTATATGAATTATAGGTACCTTATATGTAGTAGTTTTATTTGGCTGACAATGTCATGTGGTACACATGGTTTTGTTTAATTATATGCTATTTAATTATGTAGTACTTCTGTTTTATATTAAATCACCCATAAAATGTTATCTGAGGAAATTTAAACTAGTAAAATCTTGAATTCTCATAATTTGCTACTTAAAATATGAGTAGTTTTTCTACAAAAGTCCTTTGCCATTAATCCATATGTACATGTATTTTTTATTTTATTTTTTATTTTTTTTGGTACTG
This sequence comes from Geosciurus inauris, assembly GCA_004024805.1. Classification (NCBI taxonomy): domain Eukaryota; kingdom Metazoa; phylum Chordata; class Mammalia; order Rodentia; family Sciuridae; genus Geosciurus; species Geosciurus inauris. The sequence continues at coordinate 9,758 of PVHX01019022.1, read as the reverse complement.
GAGATTGAACTCAGGGGCACTCGACCACTGAGCCACATGCCCAGCCCTATTTTGTGTTTTATGTAGAGACAGGGTCTCACTGAGTTGCTTGCTTAGTGTCTCGCCGTTGCTGAGGCTGGCTTTGAACTCGCAATTCTCCTGGCTCAGCCTCCCTAAGTGCTGGGATTACAGGCACACGCCGCCGTGCCTGGCTAGTACTTGGAAATTTTTAATACCCAAACTCTTTTTGGGAAGCAGAGTAGGATATGGATTTTCATTCAGAAAGTTTAGTGTTCAGAAAACTCATTAGGAAGTACTCTGGCACCAGCACTCATGGAAGGGTTGGGCAGAAGGAGAAGGTGGGCTGCGATGGTCTCAGCACAGGATTCGGCATTCCCCTTTGGGAGCTCTGGTGTCAGAGGTCATCTGATGGAATTGTACAAAGATGTGGACAGACTGAACACATTTAATCATTACTCTCAGGGGTGCGTCCCCAGGTGTTGTAGGGCCATCGTGGCAGCTGCATGCATTGGTGTGTTTCAAGCACTTAGATCAGTCATTGATCATACTGTTAGCCACTGTCATTGCCATTGCATTTAAGCAGTTACTTAGGAAAAATTCTAATGTTTTACAAATGGATTCTTGTGGTTGGAGATATAATTTCCTGTGATAAACGTTACCGTAGATTGAGGAGTGTCATGTGTTAAAACTGTTTGGAAGTAAAGATGGGCTGCTGTGGAGGCAGAATAACCGTACTCCAAAGACGTCCCCAAAACCTGTGTTTATGCTAAGTTACATGGTACATGGCAAAGGGTTAGGGTTGCTGGTGGAATTCAGGTTGCTAATCAGCTGGTTTAAGATTGGAAAATTATCCTGGTTCATCTAAGTGGACCTAGCGTAATCCAAGGAATCATTAGAAGTGGAAGAGGAAACAGAAGAGTCAGTGTCAGTGTAGTGATGTGGAGTGGTTCACTAGCCACACCTCACCTTGAACATGGAGGAGGGTCACAAGCCAGGGGTGTGGCATGGTAAGGAAGCTGTCAAGAGTGCAAGGTTCATTCTGCCCTCTGGTCTGTTTTTTTTCTAAATGGCCAATTGCATGTAGGCTGTGGTGTGGGGTCTGGAGGGACTCCTTGCTACTAGGCTGGTCTCGGTTTCTAGGCCTTTTTAGTGAACAGAAATATATCTGGAGGATTAGTTCTTAGAAGTCGAATGGATTTAAGGAGGGTTTGTATGTGTTGTTATGAGTTCTCAAATGTAGACAGTAGTGTAAAGACCACCTGTATGTATTGTCCCATCGATTTTAGTCGTTGGCATTTGCCAAGTGTGCCATTTGTTTCATCTCTATTTTTGGTTGACTTTTTTTTAGGCGGGGTATTGGGGATTGAACCCAGGGTTGCCTAACCATTGAGCCACATCCCTAGACCTTTTTTTATGTTTTATTTGGAGACAGTCTCGCTGAGTTGCTTAGAGCCTTGTTAAGTTGCTGAGGCTGGCCTTAAAGTTGCAGTCCTCCTGCCGCAGTCTTCCTAGTCACTGAGATTGCAGGTGTGTGCCACCATGCCCTGCACTGCTTCGCATTTTAAATTACATACATAGTGGAATTTCATCCCTAAATTCTCACTGTACTAAAAAATAAAAACTAAGTACATTTTCTTACAAAATAGTATGTACATTTTATACTTAAATTTTGATTCATGTTGTCAATTGGTGAACAGAGTTCTTTTAAATCAGTAAGTTTAGAGTATTAAAAAGCTTTTTTTTTTTTTTTTTTTGGTATCGAGGATTGAACTCAGGGGCACTCCACCACTGAGCCACATTCCCAGCTTTATTTTGTGTTTTATGTAGAGACAGGGTTTCATTGAGTTGCTTAGTGTCTCGCCATTTCTGCAGCTGGCTTTGAACTTGTAATCCTCCTGTCTCAGCCTCCCAAAGTGCTGGGATTACAGGTGCACGCCACCGCACCCGACTTTCTCTTTTTTAAAAAAATATTTTTAGTTGTGGATGGACGCAGTTTATCTATCTATCTATTTATTTATTTATGTGGTGCTAAGAATTGAACCCAGTGCCTCACACATGCTTGGCAAGCACTCTATTACTGTGCCACACCAGCCTAGGACTCCTCAATTTTAAAATGCTCCCTAGTTGATTCTGGTGCCCATTCTCTGAGAAGGGTTGCTTTTATTCTTTAGGAAGTGCTAGTATTCTGGTAAAAAGTGGGATCACCAGAAATCCATATAGAACGTCTGGGCCCTCTGTCTAGCTTTGCAGAACTGAGCTTTTCACACTGAGCCCCTGCTGGGGCCTGTGTAAGACCAAGAGTAGCATGCTCCTCACGAAGGGACTCTTGTGGCAGGAGCTGAACTGTGGGCTCAGGGAAAAGGGGAAAAAAATGTTTTCTAAGGAATTGAAAGGATTCTAACAGTGGTCAAGAGAACTGCAACTTGATGTAGGGAAGCTCAGAGTCACAGTTTATGCTTCATTGCTGTTTTCTCAATGGTACTCTTCTAATGCTTTTCCAACGCCCCCCGCTTTTTTTTCCTTTTTTCTTTTGGCACCAGGGATTGAACTCAGGGGTACTCGACCACTGAGCCACATTCCCAGCCCTATTTTCTGTTTTATGTAGAGACAGGGTCTCACCGAGTTGCTCAGCGCCTCGCCATTGCTGAGGCTGGCTTTGAACTCATGATTCTCAGCCCCCCAAAGTGCTGGTATTACAGGCGTGCGCCACTGTGCCCAGCTTGTTGATGACTTTTGATCTTCCTGTATTCTGTTTTTTTCCCCCTGAAGTGTGTGTTTTTTTTTTTTTAGTTGTTGATTGGCCTTTATTCATTCATTTATTTATTTATATGCGGTGCTGCAGATCAAACCCAGTGCCTCCCACATGTGAGGCAAGCGCTCTACCACTGAGCCACAATCCCAGCCCTGAAGTATGTGTGGTTTTTTTTTTGTTTTTTGGGTTTTTTTGGTACTGGGGATTGAACTCAGGGGCACTCGACCACTGAGCCACATCCCCAGCCCTGTTTTGTGTTTTATGTAGAGACAGGGTCTCACTGAGTTGCTCAGCACCTCACCATTGCTGAGGCTGGCTTTGAACTTAAGATTCTCCTGTCTCAGCCTCCCTAAGTGCTGGGATTACAGGCTTGAGCCACCACGCCCGGCTCTGAAGTGTGTGTTTTTAATTGTGATTTTTGCAGCTCTTTTAAAGACATTCTCAGTTTATAGGTCATAAAAACAAAAGGTTGTCTTTCACTGGAAGGCACTGAGCTCGAGAGGCTGTCTCGGGTTGCCACGAAAGCAAGCTGCGTCCTAATTCACAAGAGCCTGAGGATGTTCTACACTAACGTTGAAATAACACAATTCCAGGTATTGGAGTATTGAAAATTTGTTTTGGCGATGAGCCATTGTCCATATTCTGAAGTTCTTAGGGGTGCCTCTCTGAGTGTAATGTGGAAATCAACAGAGAATTCATCAGATAAGCAATTTTTTTTAAAATTTTTTTTAGTTGCAGATGGACACAATGTCTTTATTTTATTGGTTTGTATGTGGTGCTGAGGATTGAACCCAGGTCCTCATGCATGCGAGGCAAGCGCTCTACCACTGAGCTACAATCCCAGCCCGATAAGCAATATTAATATGGATATACAGTCTGAATTTCTCAGATTTACATCTCTTAAATGTATTTACATGTCTAAAAATACAAAATGTTAGTTGTCTCAGTAGTTGGTCAGTCCAGGAAGCCAAGGAGCAGAAGAAACTACAAGGCTGAGGTTGGCACTGCCCATGCTCATCTTTTTCAGAGGTCTCAGTCCAGAGCGGCTGACTGCTTTGTTCTGGAACCAAGGTGAGGCAGAACATCGTGGTGGAAGAGGAAGGCAGCTCAGGACATTGATAATCAGGAAGCAGAGAGAGAAAAAGCTGCTCTCACCCTACCGCCTGCACAAACCACCCAGCTTATCCTTGTCAGTGAACTAATTAGGTCAGGGTTCTGAGATAATAGTCATTCACATTGAACAGATAGTCAAGGAATCACAGTGGAAGGCTGGCCTTGCCCCTTCCACCTGCTTCAGCTTAAAAGGGTCTTGTTTTTCATCAGGTGAGAGAATGGCCTTGGGAAATGCTTTCTTGTTAATGACCATCAGCTGAACCTGTTCTGAGAGTTTTCTTGAAGAACATCACTAGTTATACTTATTTCTCACATAATGGCTTATTATTTGACAAGAAATGGATTAGAGCCAGGCGTGGTGGCGCACACCTGTAATCCCAGTGTCTTGGGAGGCTGAGGCAGGAGGATCACAAGTTCAAAGCCAGCTCAGCAATTTAGCAAAGTCCTAAGCAAATCAGTGAAACTGTCTCAAAATTTAAAAAAATAAATAAAAAGGGCTGAGGAATGTCTCAGTGGTTAAGTGATGGTTAATCAGTGGTTCAATCCCTGGTACAAAAAAAGAAAAAGGATTAGAACACAGAAGATTTCCGTATTGAGTGTGCTAGGCCAGGGTCTGGTCTTGTTTTCCCTGAGCTTCCGTTTCTTCAAAACAGATCATGTCTGCCTTGCTTACTAACAGGGCTCTTAGGAGAAGAGAGAGAAGGTGCGAGCTCTTTGGGATGCTTTACCAGAGTTTTAGTTGGGCCCCACCTCAGCCACTTGGGGTTCAGCTTCTTTCCTCATCTTTTTTTTTTTTTGGTTTGAACTCAGGGGCACTCGACCACTGAGCCACATCCCCAGCCCTATTTTGTGTTTTATGTAGAGACAGGGTCTCATTGAGTGCCTCGCCCTTGCTGAGGCTGGCTTTGAACTTATGATTCTCCTGTCTCAGCCTCCCAGAGTGCTCGGATGACAGGTGTGCACCACTGCACTCGGCTGTGTGGATTGCAGTTCTGAGCATAAGGTCGACCTGCTTGTTCCCAAGACATGCCTCTTCCCCCAGGTGTCTGTGAGATGTGGCTTCCGTTACTTGCAGGGAAGTGGGGCATCCCTTTGTCATCCTTTGTTACTCATTCGTTTTTCTTGTCCTGCTAGGACTCTGGTTAGGAGTGGAGTGGGACAATCCGGAGAGAGGAAGGCATGATGGGAGCCATGGAGGGACTGTGTACTTTCAGTGCAGGTAACTCTTCTTCTCAGTTGGCTTGGTCATTTGGTCGGGACCCTGTGGAAGCACTGAACGGGAGGGATGGAGTAGCTGCAGCATTTTTAGGTTCAAGGGTGGTTATAGGTATAATCTGGGGTATTCTGAAAAGACACCTCTTTGATACTTAATCATGCTGTTTGTAGTTTTTCCCTTTTTTAAATTGATTTTTTCTTTCTTGTACTGGGGATTGAACCTAGGGGTACCCTATCCATAAGCTACATCCTCAGCTCTTTTTATTTATGTATGTATTTATTTTGAGACAAGATCTCTCTAAATTGCTGAGGCTGGCCTCAGATCTGTGATCCTCCTCCCTCAACCTCCCAAGTCACTGGAATTATAAGTATATGCCACTGTACTCAGCTTAAATTCTGACTCTTAACTTTTCAAGTGGGATTGATTTGTCTTTTTTCCTTTTTCTTTTCTTTCTTTCTGTTTTGTGGTACTGGGGATTGAACTCAGGGTGCTCTGCCACTGAGCTACATCTCCAATCTTTTTTATTTTTTCAAGATAGGGTCTTGGTAAGTTGTGTAGCCTGGCCTCAAACTTGCCATCCTCCTGCCTCAGCTTCCTGGATAGCTGGGATTATAGGTGTGTACCCCATACCCAGACTTTTTTTTTTTTGTGCCTCTGTGTGTGTGGTAATGGGATTGAACCCAGGGACCTCACACCCTAGGCAAGTGGTCTACCACTGAGCTACATACCCAGAACCAGATCTCTAGCCTTTTTTTTGGTGGGGGCAGGGGTGAGTAACTGGGGATTGAACCCAGGGGCACTTAACCACTGAGCCATGTCGCAGCCCTTTTCATTTTTTTATTTTGAGATAGGCCTTGCTAAGTTGCTTAGGGCTTTGGTAAGTTACTGAGGGTGGCCATACACTTATGATCCTCCTGCCCCAGGCTCTCAAATCATTGGGATTATAGGCGTGCACCACCAGGCTCAGCCTTTTGTGCTTTTTTGACTCTCTTTTTAATTGGGTGACGGTAAATCTCATTGACTCAGTAATTTACAGTTCATTAAGTGAATAGGGAGATGAGAATTAGCCTAAATATTCAATAAGAAGGAATTGATTTCACAAAATCCAGAACGTCCGAGTAGTGGAATGCTGAGCCAACATTTAAAGTTTCTGTCACAGAGTGAGTCACAGGTTATGTCGTGTATCTGCTGACGTGCGTGACTGCCTGATGTCAGAAGCTGCAGGCCATCAGACGGACCATCTCTTACACTTCTGTCAGCACTCCTTTTCCTTGTCCCCTGGTGTCCCACAAGGATCTCTTACTGTCAACCCATTTTTCCTTAAGCATGTGCAGCGAGCAAAATGCTGGCCTGGGACTTGGAGGCCTCTGGCCTGCTTTTCAGTCTTCATGACCCTGAGGAAGACCAGACTTCATCTGAGGTGAAGACTAGAATTAGAGATAGCAAATGCTTTCTGGCTCACCACTTTGTAACTTAGAAGGTCAGGGCAGACAACCAGTATGTTTTTCCAAGACCAGCTGCTACGACGGACGTGGGACAGGTCAGTTCCATGTCTGCAGTCAGCTGAGGAGTAAGAGAACAGGGTGTGTGCTTAGTGAGGCACAGAAATCGACCTCAGCTGGGACCATGACCTCCCAATCCTGCAGTGAGGGACTGTGCATTTAGATTCTGCCCCAGCCCAGTTCCCTTTTCTAAAAGCTGGCCCAGATTATCATTGGCTACATGATTCCTGGTGGTCTCTGAATACAGTGGTAGTGTCAAAGTCTAGATCACTGAACAGAAATCCAGAGTTGTTTGAGGCCCTGGTAGATGTAGGCTTTACACTGCAGTGCTGAGGGAGGCCTTGAGTCAGGGCCTGGACTTAGTATCAGTACTCACCCAGCCATAGCCATGTTCTTACCCATGTCTGCTCACCTTCTCATATTGAAATACGTATTACCTTACAAGTTATTTGTCTTTCATTTCATTGAAATGAGCAATTTGTTGGCTTAAACATGTCCTGATAGGTAAAGTTATCTATGAATTTTATGTCAAGATTTACAGCAGTACAAAAGGGACCCTGGGGGTGAATGTGGAAAGCTACTGGCCTAGAGTACCAGAATATACCTTGTCCTTACAGTTGTTGGTCCTTCTGATTAATAGTACTCTTTTTTTTTTCTTTTGCAATCCCAGTAATATTACTCCTAATTAGAAGCTGACTTCAACTAGTGAAGACTTTGCTGGGATCTCAGAATCTTGCAGTTGGCAAAGCAGAGCACACCCCTTGTAGTTGTCATTAAGCTAGTGCAGATGTCTTAATGTGTCCTATACTTTGCTCCCCGCCCCTTTTTGTTCTCCCTGCTCCCCCTTCACTGCATCGCTTTTAAGAATTTCTTTGGAGCCAGGTGCAGTGGTACACACGTCATCCCAGTGACTCAGGAGGCAGGAGGATCGCAAGTTTGAGACCAGCCTCAACAATTTAGCAAGGCTCTGTCTCAAAATAAATAAAAAGGAGTGCAGGTGGAGCTTGGTAGTAAAGTGCCCCTGGGTTCAATCCCTCATTCCAGAAAATGAAAAGAATGAATTTCTTTGGAGTCTTTCATATTTCAAATTTTATTTGAACCGTCATAGTAACAATGGGTCTGAAAAAGTGTTTTGCCACTATAAACTTCATTTTTAATGTTTAGAAGCTCTTTTAGTTTGGTTTAAATCCAGCTAGTTCAGATGGCAAAATTGTGGTGTACCTGTTTTAAATAAGCAAAAGGTAAGTGAGAGTTGTTACAGCAGAGCTAAGGGCACATCTCTTCAGAGTTGTGTCTAAACATCAAGTGACAGATGGTGTGTTAGGCATGTAGCAGTACAGCTTTGGGCCTAATGGATTTTACAGAAGTTAGTTTGCCATCCTCTGCCTCTTAAGTGTTGAGCAGGATGTTTGATGAGCGCACCTTCTTGTGAGTCTGCCTGGTGGGCGTCTCAGGTTGGTTGGGATGGTATGCCACTGTTTAGGATTGAGTTCTGCTGCTCTCTGATGGGATTCGAGAATAGACACTGAGTTTTCAAGGCCTGGCCAGTGTTTATTCCCATCAGCCAGTTCAGCTCGCTTTCATCTCATACACGCCACTGCAGGATAGAGGGTTGGCTGCAAGAAGCTAATGTCTGCTTCCACAGTGATCTTAAGTAGAACATAGGAGAGCTTCACCTGGGCTGAGCTGTTGTGCAGTTTGTTTACAGGGTTTCTGTATTCACCAAGTATCCCATACTCAAACTCTTTGAGGTGGCTGTTAGTAATACCTTTCACCGAGGGCCAGTTAAAGTAACAGTTACGAGTGCAACATGAAAAACAGGAGTAGAGCTGAAATCCAGTTGTGGGCTTGTCTGCATTGTGGGTCTCTAAACACAGTAGACTTTTATGGAGCAGTTGGTGACTAGGGATTGGACCGGATCACCTCGTAAAGGCCCCCTCTGAACATCAGTTCTGATAGTTCCATGTCACACTTTAGTTTCTCTCTGATGTCTTTTCTCTTGTATAACCTATAGTACATAATGGCAATCACCTAAGCTGTAATTACCCATACTTAATATTTGTAACATTAACAATTAATGTTGACAATTAATAGTCATTTACAGGTTTACCCAGAATTCATGGCTCTGAACCAGCACCAGCATCTCCCAGGTGCTACTGCTCTTCACTTCTATCTTTTGGGGACCTGAGAGATTCACACCTGATAGTTGGCCTTGAGAACCTCTCTGCTTGTCACTAGACAGCAGAGTATTTCCAGTTTTCTTTTTTCAGTCTTAGCTGCAGTCTGCTGTAAGCAGAGCTGTGTGAGTCAGTACTTCACCCACTCAGCTTTTACTTCAAAGGTTGTTTCCAAGCAGTTGTGTGATTTTTCTTTTCTAGTGAGAATTAAATCCTAAAATGTGATTTCTGAGCACTCATGAAGAGAATCTAACTTTAATCCCTAGCATCAGAGAGAACACGCTGTTCTAGACTATGTTCACATACTGGGCACCTCAGGAGGCGGAACCTTGATTTCTTCATCTTGTGTGAGTCACAGGTTGTCGTAAAGTGTTTGAGGTTCTTGGTTGAGCACTAACGGACCTGTGTGAAGTATCCTGGTATGATGTCAGAAGAGCATTAAGAAGTAGTAACGGGCAATAATTTGCAGGCAGCAGATACCTGACCAAAAGGCAAAGGTAGATCTGCTTAATTTCTGAAAGCTTCTCTCTAGTGTGGACAGAGTCATGATTGTCATCCAGAGCAGCCTACAACCAGATGCTTGTCGGCCATGCTGCCTCCCTCACGAGACAGCGTCACCAGGTCAGCTCCTTAGGCAGCAGCCCAGGCAGTGCAGGAAAGCCAAGAGTTCTTTCCCGTGGATGTTAGTTAACACACGTTTGCTAGAAAGACTGAATATGCCTGGGACAAATATCATTTTCAGAAAACCAACAGCATTGATCAAACACTCTCACCCATGAGATCCAGTCTTTTCCAGCATCCTGCACCCAAAGCCCAACAAGAATGAACTTATTCTGCCGGGCGCAGTGGCTCAAGCCTGTAATCCCAGCACTTAGGGAGGCTGAGACAGAAGAATCGCGAGTTCAAAGCCAGCCTCAGCAATGGCGAGGCGCTAAGCAACTCAGTGAGACCCTGTCTCTACATAAAACACAAAATAGGGCTGGGGATGTGGCTCAGTG
>PVHX01019021.1:0-35448 GCA_004024805.1 Geosciurus inauris | reverse complement strand
AAAAAAAATTCTATCTCTGGCAAAGTATTCTTAAACATGGAAACATTAACAGAAAAGCAAAAACTAAGAGTTCATCTCTGGCAAATCTGGCCTACAACATTTGCTAAAGGGAATTCTTCATGCTAGACAATGAACTCCACATGAAATTAAAAATGCTCATAAGTACAAAAACATATATAAATACAAGAGCCAGTATTATTATACTTTTGGTTTGTGACTCTTCTTTTTGTTCTACCTGAGTTAAAAGACAACTGAAGGGAGCCGGGCGCGGCAGCGCAAGCCTGTAATCCCAGCACTTAGGGAGGCTGAGACAGGAGAATCATGAGTTCAAAGCCAGCCTCAGCAACGGCAAGGCACTAAGCAACTCAGTGAGACCCTGTCTCTACATTAAAAAAACACAAAATAGGGCTGGGGATGTGGCTCGGTTGGGTCGAGTGCCCCTGAGTTCAATCCCTGGTGCCAAAAAAAAAAAACAACTGAAGGGGCTGATTCAGGACAGTAGATTAGAGGAAGGCTGTATTCCTCCTTGATCCATGGCTGGGGATTCAAGCACAGGAGTACTGCTTCTCTGCAAGGTGGATGAAAGAGGAATTTGACTAAAACTCAATAGTGGATAGAGTGTCTTAGAGACTCAGAAATCTGAATACTTTAAACAAAGAAGAAAGAGTATACTGGAGCTGAGCTGGCAGTGGCAGTGGCAGTAGCAGCAGTGCTGATTCACCACAAAGGGGAGAGAGAACACAGAGAGAAACACTATGGACAGATTTGTGACAGAAAAACCTGAGATGAGAAAAGTATACTGAATTTAGCGGATGCAGAGGCTGCACTGTGCACTGGTGCTTGAAAAATGCTCTTTTTTCTCAACTGATCTTGGATTGCTGAGGCAGAGCCATCCTGAGGCAGTCATACTGCAGCTGTTGCTGCAGAAGCCGGGAAATCAAAGCAAACACTACCATGCTATCCTGGCAAGAGGCTACCATATGGCGTAGGTTGTACCTAGCACAATCTGAGTAAAACAGGCATAGAGAACATTGTACCAGGGAGGATCCAAGTCAGAAAAGTAAAGGGGAACCCAATTTGTTTCTCCTTTGACTCTAGCTTCTCACATGACCAGCTGACCAGGTCAGGAATCTGAACAGGCAAGTTTAAATACACTCAGAGATATAGGCCTGGGAATGTTGTGCTTATGAGCAGCAGAGTATGTAGAGGATTGGCTCACCTGCCCCATGAGTAGAATTCTTAGGAGGATCCCAACTTCCAGAACTCCCACAACTGCAGACAGAGATTGGAAACTGCCAGGTCCTAGGAGTGTGTTGATCTAATTTCTCCAAAGCAGACACCACTCAGTAAAGCCCTTGAGGTCTGATTAGACCTAAGCCCAACCCAATGGAACTCCACTCATACAACTCTATAGTGACCCCACCATGGGAGTGCATCAATCTGGTCTGTATGGACAAAATTCTGACTGACAGTACTTCCCACTCCATCCTCATATTGGTGGGAAGGGAAGCTGAGAACTGTTTCAACCAGCTTTAGTCTTAGTTTGCTCCAGCTGGCAGCTCAGAGAGCAATACAGAAAGAGAAAGGGGTTAACAAGCCCTAGACCTTGCTCCCACTCTCAGTACATAACTCAAGAATAAAGGGAAAGCGGGCTGGTGTTGTGGCTCAGTGGTGGAGCACTTTCCTAGCACATGTGAGGCACTGGGTTTGATTCTCAGTACCACATGTAAGTAAATGAATAAAATAAGCGACCATCAATGTCTGAAAAAATATTTTTAAAAAAGAATAAAGGGAAAGAAGGACCGTCAGGAATAGACCATGACCATCCATTCTCACTATTTTGACCACCTCAATAGAAACAAATCCTTCACTTTTCAATAAGAATATTGTGTGTGGGCTGGGGTTGTAGCTCAGTGGTAGAGCGCTTGCCTCGCATGTGTGAGGTACTGGGTTCGATCCTCAGCACCACATAAAAATAAACAAAACAAAATAAAGACACTGTGTCCATGTATAACTAAAAAATATTAAAAAAAAAAAAGAATATTGTGTGTGTGTGTGCGTGTGTGTTCTTTCTGTGCTAATTGGTTCATGGACATATATACATATACATATTTCTGTCCTCATTTTTTGCATTTTTAATGCACTTTTTTTCTTTGCCATGTCTTTTTAGGATTAGGGTTTCTGGTTTCTATATTTTGGTTTTGTTTTGAATTATTTTCATTTGTTTCTCTTGTTTCTCCTTCTGCCTTTTCTCCTCCAGCTAATACCCAAATTATGTTGTTCTCTCTTTCTCCCTTTACTTTGTTTCTCCTATTTTTCTCCTCCTTCCTTATAACCATCATCTGCTACTCTCTTCTGCATTCTATTGAATTTTTGAAATTGTAAACTCTTTGAAACTTTACTATCACATTTTCTTTTCTCTTTTTGGGGGGAGAGTGGAGGTGGTGCTGAGGATTGAAGTCAGGGGCACTTGGCAACTGAGCCAAAGCCCCAGCCCTATTTAGTTTTTTTGGTTTTGTTTTTGTTTGTTTTTTTTTTCTTTAGAGACAGCGTCTCACTGAGTTGCTTAGCACCTTGCTCTTTCTGAGGCCGGCTTTGAACTCACAATCCTCCTGCTTCAGCCTCTGAGCATCCGGGATTACAGGCATGCGCCACCACCCTGGCTCTTTTCTCTCTCTCTCTTTTTTTTTTTTTTGGTACTGGAGATTGAACTCAGGAGCACTCAACCACTGAGCCACATCCCCAGCCTTATTTTGTGTTTTATGTAGAGACAGCGTCTCACTGAGTTGCTTAGTGCCTCGCCGTTGCTGAGGCTGGCTTTGAACTTGCGATTCTCCTGTCTCAGCCTCCCTAAGTGCTGGGATTTTAGGCTTGTGTTTTAGGTCTCACTGAGTTGCTCTTTCCTCTTAATTAACTATATTTTTATCATCATTTAGAACTAACTGATTTATATAACTCCTGCCCCCACTATTAATGCTTTTGCAATTATTACTACTGTGGATGACATAGTTGACACCTAATGTTTGCTTTAATTCCATATCTAGTTTATGGTTACCTACTTTTTAAAAATTTTGTTCCAGTTAGTTATACATGACAATAGAATGCATTTTGACACATTATACACAAACTTCTCATTTCTCTGGCTGTACATAGTATAGAGTCCACCAGTAGTGTAATCATATATGTAAATAGGGCAATAATGTCTGTCTCATTCTACTGTCCTTCCCATCCCCACAGCCCCACCTCTTCCCTTACTCCCCCCTGCTCAATCCAAAATTCCTTCATTTTTCCCTACCTGCCCTCCCTCCCCCACTGTGGATCAGCATCCACTTATCAGAGAAAACATTTGGGCTTCAGTTTTGGGGGATTCGCTTATTTCACTTAGCATGATATTCTCTAGTTCCATCCATTTACCTGCAAATGCTATAATTTCATTTTTTAAGGTTGAGTAATATTCCATTGTATATATGTACTCCATTTTTTTTATCCATTCATCTGTTGAAGGGCATCTAGGTTGGTTCCTTAGTTTAGCTATTGTGAATTGAACTGCTATGAATATTGATGTAGCTGCTTCACTGTAGTATGCTGATTTTAAGTCCTTTGGATATAAACCAAGGAGTGGGATAGCTGGGTTGAATGGTGATTTCATTCCAGGTTTACTGAGGAATCTCCATACTGCTTTCCAGAGTGGTTGCACCAATTTACAGTTCCACCAACAACGTATGAGAATATCTTTCTCCCCACATCCTGGCAAACATTTATTTTGTATTGTATTCTTGATAATTGCCATTCTGACTGGAGTGAGATGAAATCTTAGAGTGGTTTTGATTTACATTTCTCTAATTGCTAGAGATGATGAACATTTTTTCATATATTTGTTGATCAGTTTTATTTCTTCTTCTGTGAAGTGTTTGTTCAGTTCCTTAGCCTATTTATTCATTGGATTATTTGTTTCTTCGGTTTTGGGGGATTTGCTTATTTCACTTAGCATGATATTCTCTAGTTCCATCCATTTACCTGCAAATGCTATAATTTCATTCTTCTTTAAGGTTGAGTAATATTCCATTGTGTATATGTACCACATTTTTTTATCCATTCGTCTGTTGAAGGGCATCTAGGTGTTACGTTTTTTTAGTTCTTTATATATCCTGAGGATTACAGCTCTATCTGAGGTGCATGTGGTAAAATTTTTTTCCCATTATGTAGGCTCTCTCTTGATGTTATTGTTTCCTTTGCTGAAAAGACGCTTTTTAATTTTTGTTTGGTAAAAAGACTGTCTTTGCTCCATTATATTACCTCTGATACTTTAGCAAAAATCAATTGAGTTTATTTATGTGGGTCTAATTCTGGTTTCTCTCTCGGGTTCCGTTGATTTATTTGTCTATTCCTTTGACAGTATTGCAGTGTTAGTTACCGTAGCTAATAATTCTTAAAGTTGGGAAGTGTCAATCCTCCAATTTTGTTCTCTTCTTTCAATATTGTGTTTGCTATACTAGATCTTTTGTTTCTTCACATAAACTTTAAAATCAATTTGCCAGTATCTAAAAAAAGAACTTCCTGAAATTTCTTTTGGGATTGTATTGAATCTATAGATCACATTGAGACATCTTAACACTATTGTCTTCCTATCCATGAACAATGGAATATCTTTGCATTTATTTAGTTCTTTGATTTCTTTCATTAGAGTTCTATGTTTTTTCAAATAAATCTTATATGTATCTTGTTAAAATTATCTCAAAAGTATTTCATTTAGGAGGATGTGTGCTTCGAATTTCACCTGTTCACCTCTGGTACATAGGAAAGGAATTGACTCTTGTACACTAACCTTGCATCCTACTATAACTTTGCTGTAATTACTTCTAAGTACAGGAGGAGAGTTTCAGTCTTTCTTTCTTTTCTTACTTTCTCTTCTTTTTTTCTGTTGTTTTATTTTGCTTTGTTTTGCTTATTGGTTTGTTTGGGATCAATTCTTTTGGATTTCTACATAGAAAGTCTTATCATCTATGCACAGTTTTATTCTTTCTTTTTTCCTTCCTTCTTTCTTTCTTTCTTCCTTTCTTTCTTTTTGTAACAGAAATTGAACCCAGAGATTCTTTTTTTTTAAATGTTTATTTTTTTTTAGTTGTAGGTGACAGAATATCTTTATTTTATTTTTATGTGGTGCTGAGGATCGAACCCAGTGCCTTATGCGTGCTAGGCGAGCACGCTACCACTGCGCCATAATCCCAGCCCCGAACCCAGAGATTCTTAATCACTGAGCTACATCTCCAGCCCTTTTTTACATTTTATTTAGAGACAAGGTCTCTGAGTTGCTCAGGGTATCACTAGGTTGCTGAGACTGACCTTAAACTCATGATCCTTCACCGCAGCCTCCCAAGCCACTGGGATTACAGGCATGCTTCACCACAACAGGCTTGGTTTTATTCTTTCTTTTCCAATTTGCATACCTTTTATTTCCTCTTGTTTGTTCGTGGTATCACATTAACCATGACTTCCAGTATCATGTTAAACAGAGGTGATAAGAGGAGACATCCTAGCATTGTTCCTGATCAGAGGGAAAGTTTCCAGTTTCCTCACCACCAATTATGTTAGCTATAGTGTTTGTACATGTTCTGTATGAGATTCAGAATGTTCCCCTCTGTAATGATTAATCTTCATTGTTAAAATGACTGGATGTGAGCTGGGTGTGGTGGCGCATGCCTGTAATCCCAGCACTTTGGGAGGCTGAGACTAGAAAATCACAAGTTCAAAGCCAGCCTCAGCAATGGCGAGGTGCTAAGCAACTCAGTGAGACCCTGTCTCTACTTAAAACAGAAAATAGGGCTGAGGATGTGGCTCAGTGGTTGACTGCGCCTGAGTTCAATCTCTGGTACTAAAAAAAAAAAAAAAATGACTGGTTGTGTGAGCTCCAGTTGAAGTCTTCTAGTCATTAGGGGCATACCCTTGAAAGTGATATTGGGACCTCAGCCCCTTCTCTCTCCTCTCTCTCTCTCTCTCCCTCTCTCTGATTCATGGCTACGATGAGCACCATGGGGTGAGCAGCTTCTTCCTCATGTATTCCACTACAGTATGCTGTTTTGCCACAAACCCAAGAGCAACAGAACCTACTAGCACAGACTGAAACTTCAGAAACTACAATCAAAGTAAGCCTTTCCTTTCTTAAATATTTTTTTAAGTTATAAATGGATACGATAATTTTATTTATTTATTTTTATGTGGTGCTGAATTGAACCCAGTGCCTCACATATGGTAGGAAAGTGCTCTGCCACTGAGCTACAACACCAGCCCAGTCTTTCCTTTTTTTTTTTTTTTGGTACTGGAGATTGAACTCAGGGACACTCGACCACTGAGCCACATCCCCAGCCCTATTTTGTGTTTTATGTAGAGACAGGGTCTCACTGAGTTGCTTAGTGCCTCGCCATTGCTGAAGCTAGCTTTGAACTCGCAACCCTCCTGTCTCAGCCTCCCTAAGTGCTGGGATTACAGTCTTGCGCCACCACACCCAGCTGCAGCCTTTCCTTTTTATAAGCTTATTTTCTCAGGTCTTTTCTCACAGTGGTGAAAAAGTGACATACACGCTCTGTTTCTAGTTTTTTGATCGTTTTTATCATGAATGGATGTTGGATTTTGTTGAATCTTTTCTACATCTAATGATATGATATGTGATTCTCCTTGTTTAGTTAGTTGATTCGAAGTTTACATTAATTGATCTTCAAGGGTTGATCCAGCCTTGCATATCTAGGATAAATCCCACTTGGTTGTAGCTAAGCTGATACAGGTAGCATGCCCTGAATCTCCAGATCTATGGGCTAAATAAACCTCTTTTCCTTATAAAATTAGATACCTCAAGTATTTCATTACAGTAAAAGAAAGCTAACTTATACAGACTCATACAATTCAATAATACAAAGATAAATAACTAAATTTAAAAACAGGCAAAGGAGCTGGGCATGGTGTGGCATGCCCATAATCCCAGTGGCTCAGGAGCCTGAGGCAAGAGGATCAGAAGTTTGAGGCCAACCTTAGGAACTTAGAGAAAATATCTCAAAATAAAATAATATAAAAAGACTGAAGATGTAGCTCTGGGGTAAAGTACCCCTGGGTTCAATACCCAGTACCCCCCCCAAAAAAAAGTGAAGCAAGGTGGCACATACCTATAAGTCCCAGCTACTTGGAAAGGTGAAGCAGGAGAATTGCAATTTTCAGGCCAGTATGAGCAAAATAGAGAGATCCTGTTACCTATTTAAAGGGGCAAGGAAAGAAGCTATACAAATAACCCATAAACACAGGAATGATGCCAACATTGCTGGGTAGTAAGGAAGTACAAATCGAAACAACAATGAGATATCACTTCCTGCCCACTAGGATGGCTACAAGCAAAAATAAAAACAATGAAAAAATATATTGGCTAGGATGTATAGAAATCGGAACCCCAATATATTGCTGGTAGGAATGTAAAATAGTGTAGTTGAAAAACCACTTGTCATTTTTTCAAAATCTTGAATATAAACTTACCATGTAACCACTCCTAGGTATATATCTGCAAGATCAAAAATGTTCATAAAAAACTATGTGTGAATGTTCATAGTGACATTATTTATATTAGACAAAATTAAAATGATCCACATATCCATCATCTGATGAATGAATAAAAAAATGTAGTGTATCCATTGTAAAAAGGAATGAAATACTGATATTACAGCACAGATGAATCCTGAGAATATATGCTAAGGGAAAGAAGGCAGTTTCCAAAGGCTACATATTATGTGATTCCATTTGTATGAAATTTCCAGAATAGGAAAACTGATAGTGGCAGGAAGTGGATTAGTAGTTTATTTGGTCTGGGTTGAGTGGGCTGGGTAATAAGGAGTGACTGTTAAAATGCAGTTTCTTTTGGGAACAACAAAAATGTTCTGGAATTATATCGTGGTGATGCTTGCACCACACAGTGAATATAATAATTGTAATTAAAGTATGTGCTTTACAATGGTGATTTTTGTGTTATGTGAATTATATCTCAATTTTAAAAAGTGTTATAAAGGTTGAAAATGACTTGAAAGAAGTTACAATTAACATATAAAAATGAGAGAAAATTTAACCCTTTATTCAGTTCAGTTATTCATTTTGTATTCCTCTAAAAATTGTACTAGAAATCCATTTAAATGCAAGATCAAGTGGAAAGATATTCAGGTAGATGATAGAACTTGAGTTGCATCTGGAAGGATGGCTAGTATTTGGATTAGGCCAAGATGAAGGAAACACTATTATTCCAGAAGGGACCAGCACACACAGAAGCAAAAAGGTGGGAATGGACTCTGGAGAGAGTGGAGGAAGCTGCCTCCACAGTCAGCTATTTAATTAAGTTGAGTAGCAATGGCAAACAGAATTGAGAGTATGAAATGGGATCACGTCATAACAAGCTATAAACAATCCAGGGCAGACTCTCTTGGTTCTGAAGACATATTATATGAGGATATTATATGTATATATATAATATAATATATATACATATAATATCCTCTTATATATACATATATATCCTCTTATATATAATGACTCTGAAGACATTATATATAAGAGGATATTATATGTATATACGTACATATGTATGCATTTTATTTTATTTTATTCTTACGGTGCTGAGGATGGAACCAAAGGCCTAGCACATCGTATGTTCAAGCTCCTACCACTAAGCTATACCACTCAGTCTCCATTTTTTTGTTTGTTTTTTGTTTCTTTGAAGAAGAAAATTTCACAATTATGGAGAGCTGTAAGATTAGTTTGGGGCTGGGATTGTAGCTCAGCAGTAGAGCGCTTGCCTCGCATGCGTGAGGCCCTGGGTTCGATCCTCAGCACCACATACAAAGCAATAAAATAAAGACATTGTGTCCATCTACAAATAAAAAAAAAAATCTTAAAAAAAAAAAAAAGATTAGTTTGACATCAGTTGCCAGATAAATTGTAGAAGAATTCAAGCACAGGATAACTGAACTAAGAAAACAGCCCTGGAAGTAGAAGTAAGTGAGATTTAACAGGTCTTTCATTTCAAAGATAAAAAGAAAGGCGATGAAGTAAAGAAATAAACAAAAATGAAACATTAGGTACTTAGAAAAATTGAGAGAAAAAATAGACACTGAGGAAGGATGACAACTTACAGAGAAGTTACAATACTGAGATAATCATAGGAAATAAAATCTCAGTTACATATTAGGACCAAAGATGCAGAATTGGGAGTCTTTAGTACAGAGTTGATAAGTAAAGCAAATGAATTCATAATGCTGTCAAAGATATTTTAATAACCTGTGGATATTCTCCAATGTAGTAATAAGGAAAGAAGGAATAGATATGGGACTTAGGCAAATTTGTGAATTGCCCTGTGCTTTCCTTTCCTCTTTGATAAAAGAGGGATAATAAAAGGACCTGCCTCACAAGGTGGTTGGGAGGATTTCATGAGCTACTACATGTAGACACTTGGAACAATGCCTAATGTATTAAGAGCTCAGTACCTGTTGATTACTTGCAGTAACATAAAGCATCCATGAAGTTTCCTGATGTACTGGAATAAACACAGCATTAGGAGACTTGGTTTCAAGTCCCTGTTCTGCAGTTCTTAGCTCTGACGATTTGATCAATAATAGCAAGGAAAACAGTGCTTGGTTTAAATTCCAAGTCTACCACTTACTAGCAAGCAGACCTTAGGCAGAATTTGAAGCTTAGTTTCTTCATTAGAAAAGTGGGTATAATAAATCTGACTTTGTGGGCTGAGGTTGTGGCTTAGTGGCAGAGCGCTTCCCTTGCACGTGTGAGGCACTGGGTTCGATCCTCAGCACCACATACAAATAAGTAAAACAAAAATAAAGACACTGTGTCCATGTATAACTAAAAAATTTAAAAAAAAAATCTGACTTTGTATGTTATTGTGAGACTACCAGTACTATATATAAAGCACCTGGCACATATTAAGTGATTATTATTTTAGTGTTTTTGTTTCCTATTAGGTTGTTTAGTTGGATACTTCAGTAATGTAGGATAGATTATTCTAGAGTGGTTTTTATCTCAGTGAATAATGTGGAAACCATTCAGTGCCATTTCAAGGGATATATATAAATAATAGGGAATTGGGCCTGTAATCCCAGCTATCCAGGAGACTGAAGCAGAAATATCTCAAGTTCAAGGACAATTTCAGCAACTTAGAGTGTTATGGGCCAGGCTATATGGGCAATGACAAAACAGACTCCATTTTGCCCTGAGACTCCACATCATGGAAGAAATGCTTCTCCCAACAGAACACCCACCTCGGTACTCATCAACAGCTGCTTAGCATAGCATGTTTGGCAATACAAAATGGCAATTCTTATACAATGCAAAATTGTTCTTTCTTTAATTTTCACTTTTCTTGGACAATGTACCCTGTCAGAGAATGATTGTCTAGCATTAGTAACCATTCTTTAACTTGTACTCAGCTAGGGTCATTTTGATCCATTTCCCCTTCTGCTTATGATTTTAGATCTCATGATGTCTGTTTATGGTTTTGAATCATAGCAACATCCCCTTATGATTAATATGGTTTTGGACTATAAAAGCTGGACTCAAACTCTGGAAGGAGGTCGAAGGGTGTAGACTTGCAGCCTGCCCCTTGGCCCACCAGCTAGTGGATCCAGACTGCCAGCTGGTGAATAAAGATTCCATCTCCTGCTCTAAGATCAACTCGGTGATTTATTGTGATCTCACCATAACAAGAGAGACCTTCAGCAACTTTGCAAAACCTTGTCTCAAAATAAAATTAAAAAGGCAAGGATGTAGGTAAAGAGCCCCTGGGTTCAATCCGCAGTACCAAAAATTAAAAAAAAAAAAATTGGGAATTAGGATATAGTTTCAAAGGATACCTTATTATGCTCACTGCTAAAGAAGAAAAGAGATAAAAAAGACAGAGAAATAAATTATATTTAATTATAATTTCAGAAGTTTCTTTCTTAGTCCAAGATGTTCAGAATCAAGCCATATGTTTGATGACATTGGTAGGAGAGAGGAATAGAAATTCCAGATGGTTCTTTGTAGCAAATGGAAAAGCAGTTTGGAGAGCTGACAGCAAATATTTATCTTTCTCTGTGGTATGTAATAAATCATATGTATGAGATCTGAGGTTTTACTCACTGGTAGAACACTTGCCTAGCACATGGGAGGTGCTGGGTTCGATCCTTAGTGCCACATAAACAAATAAATAAAATAAACTTATAAAAAAAAGAATGACTTTATAAAAAAATTATACATATGATATCTGAAATTTCTACTAAGTGTTCAAATGTGTAGTCAAATTATCTTCAAATGTAAGTATGGGTACTCAGATACTAATTAAATAAAACACTTAAGTAATATAAACATAAAAATTTAATTGTCCCTCTAATAATGACAACCAAAACAAGTTAAAGCTGTTTGATAACACATTATGTCCATTTTCCTCCTAAAAATAAAAATATTATCAAGTATGAAAAGTAATGAATTTCATAACTTCTTTTAATAAAAGAGGCTAAAGCCAAAGAAAGCAAATTATATGTATTGGGACTAGTTTGAAAATATTAAAAGCTAACAGCCTTAATACTGTCAACAGAAAATATCCTTAAGAGCCATTTTAAGTATTGCTATTTCATAAAGTACAGTATTATTATATGCTATTGTTATATTGTTGTAATAAATTCCTCTTTAAGGAATTATTATATAAAACATTCAGTCAATTTATTTGTACAAGTCTCAAAATATTTCACTGATTATAATTAGTTTTTGTTTTTAAATTAAATTATATTTATTTTTTCTGGGCATGGTGGTGCATGCTTGTAATCCCAGGGACTTAGGAAGCTAAAGAAGGAGGGTCACAAGTTTGAGATCAACCTAGGAAATTTAGCAAGATCCTATCTCAAAATAAAAATTGAAAAGTAATGGAGGTATGGTTTCTGGTAGAGTATCCTTAGATAAAATCCTCAGTACTACAAAAAAAATTACATTTATTTTTAACTGATAGATAAAAAACATAAAAATTATATACATTAATAGGTTATCATGTGGTGTTTTGATAAATGTATGTTATTTAATTTTTAAATCAGATTAAAAATATCTATCTTTTCAAATATTTATTATTTCATGGTAGTGAAAACGTTCAAAATTCTCTCTTCCAGATTTTTAAAAATTTATGTTAATAGTAATTCTTATCAGAGGTGTGATATTGATCATTCTATAAAAGCACATTAAGTTTATTCTAGATCAATGGTTCTCAAATTACTTGGTCTACACATTCCTTTACGCTCCTAAAAATTATTGATGACACCAAGGAAGTTTTGTTTATATGGGTCATAGCTATCTGTATTTATCTTATTGTACATTAAAAATATTTATTTATTAATTTATTGAAAATAACAATGATAAATCTACTACATATTATTATATATATATAACACATTTTTCTGCAAAAAGATTATATTTTCCAAAACAAAAAAAAAATATTGAGGAGACTGGCATTGCTTTACATTTTCAAATCTCTTTGATATCTAAATTAATAAAATATAAGCAAATCATCATATCTGTTTCTCCTTCTAACTTTTGCAATTTTCTTTTAAGTTGGCCTGACATAGATACACAGTATTGTAAAAGGAATATTGTAATAGCATTTATGATTGTTAAGGATATTTTTCTTTAAACAATACTCAACAAGTAATAGTTTCTTAAAGATTAGTTGAAATATGCAAATGAAAATATATCAATGAACTTCTCATACTATTATAGTAAAATGTAGTGGTCTAGCTCATACTTTTAATGAATTTTTAATCCACGCATGATTTTGTAACATCACATATTGGTCATTTGAAAAATATTACTTTACTAAGTTGTGCAGAGTTTCTACATGTTGGCACATTTCATTCATTACAAAATATCAAGAAGTCACACTTACTAATATTACCACAAAAATCTTAAAAAGCCCCTATGGCTGGGCATGGTGCTGCACACTTGCAATTCCAGCTGTTTGGCAGGCTGAGACAGGAGGATTGTAAGCTCGAGGCCAGCCTCAGCAACTTAGCAAGACCCTGTGTCAAAATAAAATTTTTTTAAAGGGCTGGAGATTTTGCTCAAATGCTTAAATTTATCATTAACAACTACTGTCAAGTTATTTTCCTAGAATTTACAGATTTACTTGGTTCATTTTCAGAAAAATACCTGCAAAATTTCAAGTCTAATATCCACAATTTGTCCTTTACTTGTCCTTTCAAATAAAGATAGGATAAGATAGTTCTGAGAAAGCTACTAGCTTGGGATGTGATCCAATTACATGCATAATTTTGCTCAAGACCAATCTGGTACTTATGTAAGCAACAGAAGTGTTTTGTGTGTATTTCCTGATTTTGTCACACAGAATATTAAAAAGATGAGTTATCAAGGTGTGAAATTTAACATGCAGTGAGTAGTCTTTATCACTGAATGCATCTTGAATGACACAGGCTTTTCTCCTGCACATGGGTCATGGTGAAGAATATAGTCTTCAGTTATCACCGCACCCTTGATTCATGCTAAGGCACCAGCAGTTTAACCCACCATTGTTTTTTTGTTTTATTTTGTTTTTTGGGTTTTTAAAATATTGTTTTTAGTTACAGATGGACATAATATCTTTATTTTATTTATTTTTATGTGGTGCTGAGGATCGAACCCAGTGCCTCACGCATGCGAGGCAGGTGCTCTGCCACTGAGCCACAATCCCAGCCCCCACCATTGTTTTTGTACCATCACTGAAAATGTGAATACACTGAAAGAGTCAAATGATAACTTAGTATTATTACAAAAATGTTTTTGAACCCTTAGACTTCTTGAGATATTTTTAATGTAACTTCAGAGATCCAGGGACCACATTCTGAGAACTGATAACCTAGAGTATAAGGTCTATGAAAGCAGTGAGCCTAATTTTTTCACTATTACATCTTCAACACCATTGTATGTATAACAGAGCCTGCAACACTGTAGATAATCAGTAAATATTTCTAAACTATATTTAAAAAGCAAGGAAAAGCCGGGTGTGGTGGCTCACGCTTGTAATCCCAGCACTTAGGGAGGCTGAGACAGGAGAATCGCGAGTTCAAAGCCAGCCTCAGCAATGGCAAGGCGCTAAGCAACTCAGTGAGACCCTGTCTCTACATAAAACACAAAACAGGGCTGGGGATGTGGCTCAGTGGTCAAGTGCCCCTGAGTTAAAAAAAAAAAAATAAAAATAAAAATAAAAAATAAAAATAAATAAATAAATAAATAAATAAATAAAAAAATAAATAAAAATAAAAAAAAAATAAAAAGCAAGGAAAGATGGGAAATTAATCCTTTGTGGAATACATAACAGTAACCTAAAATGCATATTTTTTACTATATATCTCAATAATTAACCAACACATACCACAAAATGATATGAAAAGCTAGTTTAATGATGCCATTTCCTTTACTGAAGAATCTACTACTTCTAAATTATGAGCAAAGATATTAAAATACCTATGTCAAGGAAAAGATGTGAGATGTGCAAGAATCAAAGAACAAGCTGGGCATGGTGGCACATGCCTGTAATTCCAGCTTCTCAGGAGGCTGAAGCAGGAGGAATCACAAGTTCAAAGTCAGCTTGGGCAATTTAGCAAGACCCTTTCCCAAAATACAAAATAAAAAGGGCTATGGATCTAGCTCAGTGGTAGATCCCCCCTGGGTGCCCCCCCCCCGAAAAAAATCAAAGAAAAAAATGATATAATGATATATACATTCATATATATATATATATATACATTCATATATATATATGAATATATACATATGAATATATATTCATATATATATATATATATTGCTTAGAAGCAAGGACAGAACAAAAATGCCTGTAGAGATCATTTAACACTACTACTTCTCCCTCCCTTCCCTCTTCTCCTTCCCCTCCCCCTCCTCCTTTTCCTTGCAGTGCTAGAGATTAAACCCAGAACCTCATGCATGCTAGGCAAGTGCTACATCCCTAGCCCAATTCAATCACTTTTACAAATGAGAAAAAACTACATAGCCTGGGGAGTTAAATGGCTGAAAATCTTGAAGTTAGTGACAAGACCAAAATATAGTATGTATCACACTTTCTCTTGCACGTAGCAATAATAGGAATGTGAGTGGGAATCAAGAGAATGATTTTGCGTACTTCTACTAGAGATGACTGACCAAACAAGGCCGTAAGTTACTCCATGGAGTCAGGACAGAAGAACCTGAAGTTAAAAGCTAGAACATCTAAATATTCTCCCATTAGGGCACCTTGCTCCTCTCCCAAACTACTCCAGCAGACACATACAGATGTGGCAGGGAGAGTCAGGGCTAGTCCCGTGGAACTGTAGAGAAAAAAAGAGTCAGGCCTTTAAGAAGGAAGCAAGTAGGGCCTGACACTGAAGAGGGTCCTGGAGCTGCACATAGAGTAACATGGACAAGGCCAGAGCCTGGAAAGGCCCCAACAGGAGAATGCTTTTGACACTTTTCACCAGGAAGCTATCAGCGTTTTCTATGGAATTGTTTCACACATTTCAGGATATTTACCATACCCACCCTCTACCCACCAAATATCACAAATCCCTGTCACTGTCACTGACTAAAATGTCCTGCACATTTTAGTCAAATGCCCACTAGGGGGCCTGTGTCACTCTGATTACCAATTATCTCACATTGGCTAAATGTAGTAGGACATTTGGAGATCATAACTGATGTTTCTCTTCTCAGGTTGTTTGTTCCCCTCCCCACCACCAGGCCTCCTCATCACCCACTAATTCCATAGCATTCATTGCATCAGGATGAGGGTATCATCCAAGAACAAAAAAGAACACAGCTACATTTCTGAATGGAATTCTAACATCTAAGATGAAAACCACAGGCTTTTTGTAATAAGGGTAAGGTTTTTTGAGCAAGGAAACACAGTTTTTAAAAAATTTTTTAATTTGTTCTTTATAGAAATATATGACAACAGAGTGTAATTTGACGTATTATACATACATGGAGTATAGCTTATTCTAATTAGGATCCCATTCTTGTGATTGTACATGATGTGGAGGGAAACACATTTCTTTAAGCTCAAAATGAGCAAGAGCTTGGAAGACTCAGGGCAGAAAGATTACACCATAAACCTAAGGTATGCAGTTAGAAGGTATGCAGTTGTTCACCCAAAGGAAATGAAAGTTCAACCTTCTGGAAGGAGGAAGAGAATCTGAATGCATATGACTAGAAGTTAGGTCTCTAAGAAAGGGTGGCACCCTCCCACCTGAGCTCTCCTGAGTCAGCTTAGAGGACTGGCTATTCCCTGGGGGAGGGGAGGACCTTAGAGCAGAGCCTTCACTTGGCTGCCAGCAGGGCTCATTGACCAGGACCCCGCTCACTGCACAGCTGAGGCAGGTGATTCCCCACCCTCCAGGATACTCAACACCCATCAGTTTCCTGAACTCCCAAAGCAATACAAAAGCGTCCAAAAACAAGATGTCCAAATAGAAGGAGCTTGTGGTCAGGGAGACATGGGTGGTAGGGAAAGAGGAGGATCTTCAAAGGCTAGATAGAACTGCCCATCTCAGCAAATATTGGGCCGGGTTCCTCAAAGTCAGTACAACATATAAATCATCAGAAGAAAAAAGAAGAAGGAGCAGGAAGAAGATGAGGGGAAGCGAAGGAGGAGGGAGGGGAAAGAGAGAAGGAAAGAGAAGCGGGTGCAAAAATCCAGGATGTACTGAGCATAAATCTGCCAATTGCAAAGTTCACACAGGAGGTCAAACTTTAGCTCTCAAGTAGAAAGGAGCCTTAGTAACTACGTGCAATGCAATAAGGTCCACAAAATTAATCCTCAAAGCTGTAATAAGTATTTACCTCTTGCTAGAGTTTGAATGTCCCCCACAAGTCCATTATTAAAAGTTGAGCGCCAGGGTGGCATTATTGGGAGGTACTGTGGAAAGAAAGGAAAAGGGGCCTTATGGGAGGTCTTCAGGTCATTGGGAATGTTCCCCTAATAGAGACTATGGGACCTTGCCTATTCCTCTTTTCTTTTTAATATAAATTTTATTTTAGTTGTTGATGGACATTTATTTTATTTATTTATATGGGGTGCTGAGAATTGAACCCAGTGCTTCACACATGTTAGGCAAGTGCTCTACCACTGAGATACAATCCCACCCCTCCTCTTACTCTTCTGCTTCCTCAACATGAGGTGAGGAGTTTGCTCTGCCACATGCTTCCAACTATTGTTATCTGATACCATCATCAGAGAGCAATAAGTCTGCCTGACCAAGGACTGGAACCTCTAAATCTATGAGCCAAAACAAACCTTTTCTCCTTGTAAGTTATTTATCTCAGGTATTTTGTTATAGTGATTAAAAGCTAACATATTTCATCTTTACTTAAATCTTTTAAATTCGCAGGAAATACGTAGCAACCATATATCAGATATTTACCTTGTTTGGGCTAATTACTTATATAGTTTTGTTGACTATGAATTGACAGACAAGTGCCACTTTTACTTCTCTTAATGATTGTAAATACCACTAACTACCACCTAACTGTATGGGGTTGAAGATTGCCATTATCAACAGATGAGATATTTTGTCATAATCTATCCATTTTTAAATCAATCAAATATTTCCTATTTTGTGCTAAGTATAGTTTTAAAATTAACTTTCATGAGAAAAACAACAAAGGTTTAGACCTTAGTATTCTTGAATCTCCCCCAAAGCTTTACAATTCCTAAACTGAGAAACATAGTGTAAATTCAGAGAGAAAAATGTTACCTTAGGTTTGACTAAATAAATAGGAACAAATAGTTTTTCTCTTTGTCCATATTCATAGAAGTTATTTTTGTTTTCATTTTAATCTAGATGTGGTTAACATTCAAATTTTAAATTGGATGAACACACACTGTGCACATGTCTTTGGAGATAATCCAAATGGGCATTCCTTTTATCTTACTCACTCCGGCTAAGACTGGAGTTTATCCATGTTTGACATTGTAAGAAGCTCATTTTTATGTTAGTAATTTATTCTCTTCTCCCTCTCCAGGAAACAATAGAATTTTACCTTATTCTCAACAACAGCAAAATAGTCTGGAAAAACAAGAAAAAGTACATTATGTCACTCAGTTTAGGAATACTTAGCACAAAATAGCAAATGTTTCATTGATTTTAAAAATGGGCTGATTACAGCTTAAAGAATCTCATCTGTTGATAATGGCAATCTTTAGTCCTGATAGGTGGGGGCAACTTTAGCGGTATTCACAATCACAGGAGTAAAGAGGCATTTGTTTGTGTCAACAGTAGGCAAGTTTTAGCCTCTCTTAAGTACATGATCAGGTCTTCCCCTATTCCATGGGGTCTGTTTTCAGTAAATTCTGTTTTATGTTCCCAAAGAGTAAAGTGCCTATGTTCTAACACTCATCTAGTTTTGTAACCAAAGTCTTGTGAAATTTCATGTTCTTATTATTAAATATGTAGGTTATTTAACCTCCTTGCCTCGTGTCAAAACCAAGTGATAAAACAAAGGAATGTGCTGAAGTCAGTCTATGTAATTGTATACCTGAACCTTTTATGGTTGAATCTTATGACTTTATTCACAAAAAAAATGTCCACAAGCTGGGCTTTCAGGTCATCTCTGATAGACCAGGGTTCATGCCATTGTTTAGGAGCTTTGTGTTCTGCTTCTTATTTGCTTGTTTATTTTTCATTTCGGTGAGAATGAATTGGTATTTTAGAGGGTATATATGCTTTAGTTATGTAAAGAATAGAGAAGACTTCTTATACTTCTTGGAAATTTTATTTTTCTTTTCCTTTTTTTCTTTCTTCTTTTCTTTTTGGGACAGAATCTTGCTATGTTGCTCAGATTGAACTCCTGGCCTCAAGTGATTCTCTTGCCTTCACCTCCTGGTAGGTGGGACTTTAGGTGTACACTACCATGACCAGCTATTTCTTAGATTTCTTAATCATATTAATGTATTCTCTGTGTAGAGGCTGAAGAGAGTTGAAAGAACTGAACTTGAAATTTCTTTTCTTCTTTTGATCACCTTGTTTGTTAACTAACAGGAAACACAAAATATAATATTTGAAGAACTTTCAAGTTCAAATTTAAAGTCCAAGAAATATAAAATTTGAAGAACTTTTAAGTTCAAATTTAAAGTCCAAGAAAACTGTGAGTTAAAAGATGGCTCTGAGGAGGACAGGCAACTTATATCTTGCACTTGCAACTACTATTTCAAACAAGTCAGAACTGATAAGAAGCTCTTGAGAAAGTCTTATCAGTACTTGCAAAAGTAGCTCAACCCATTCTAATCTGGCAAAGACTTAAAGGGTCTAAATTCCTAAAAGCATTAGGGGAAATTGTTTTCCTATTTGCTAAGTATGCTGTATAAGATTGATTTTTGTTACAATAAATTCAGTGTTAAAATGCCGTTTTATTCATGTGAAACATTGAGTGCATTTGCAGCCTGCAAAAAAGATGGTTGCTTAAACTGACACTGCAGAATGTTGCAGGAAGTGTTGATTAGAATTGGCACGTTTGCTCTGAGTTAGTGAATTCCAGGCAAGTTTGCTAATAGGAAGCAGGGCTCTTCCCTGACGGTACAGCTC
Organism: Geosciurus inauris; assembly: GCA_004024805.1. Taxonomy (NCBI): domain Eukaryota; kingdom Metazoa; phylum Chordata; class Mammalia; order Rodentia; family Sciuridae; genus Geosciurus; species Geosciurus inauris. The sequence continues at coordinate 15,823 of PVHX01019021.1, read as the reverse complement.
TGAATCATGGCCACCTCTATGTGATTCCTACATGACAACTCCTGTTAATATTCTGGTGCATGTCCTAATAGTCTTTTTCTCTCTTCACATACATTTTTGAATTGTAAAGTTTATCCTGTAATGGTGGAATGCAATGGACAACAACACCCTAGGTTCATGTATGACTGCACATGTGGTGTAACTCTATATTGTGTACAACTGGAAAAGTGAAAAGTTGTGCTCCATTTGTGTACAATGAATCAAAATGCATTCTGCTGGGCCTGGGATTGTAGCTCAGCGGTGGAGCGCTTGCCTCGCATGCGTGAGGCCCTGGGTTCGATCCTCAGCACCACATACAAAGCAATAAAATAAAGACATTGTGTCCATCTACAACTAAAAAAAATATATTAAAAAAAATGCATTCTGCTGTCATGTAAACCTAATTAGAATTAAGTGATGACTTGCAATATTACCACCCTCAGATAATAAATAAAAACAACTTGGTGCATGTTTTTGACAGTCTTCTTGAAAAATTAATGCACGAAAGCATATCTGTATAACTTTTTTAAAACAAGTTGTGTTATGGGCTGGGGCTGTAGCTCAGTGGTAGAGAATTTGCCTTGCATTTGTGAGGCACTGGGTTCGATCCTCAGCAACACATAAAAATAAATAAATAAAGATATCGTGTCCAACTACAACTAAAAAGTATTTTTTAAAAAGTTGTAGCCGGGCGCGGTGGCGCAAGCCTGTAATCCCAGTACTTAGGGAGGCTGAGACAGGAGAATCTCAAGTTCAAAGCCAGCCTCAGCAAAGGCGAGGCGCTAAGCAACTCAGTGAGACCCTGTCTCTACATAAAACACAAAATAGGGCTGGAGATGTGGCTCAGTGGTCAAGTGCCCCTGAGTTCAATCCCCAGTACCAAAAATAAAAATAAAATAAAAAGTTGTATTAAATGTGAGGAAATTATTATTATTGAAGAATTTTAATCAGAGGACTAATATGATCTGATTATCATTTCGAAGGTCACTCGGGGTCCTGGGGAGCAAAAGTAGAAGCACAGTCTATTTCAGCAGTCCAGGAGGGAGATAACAGTGGCTTGCAGCAGAGGGCAGCAGTGGAGGCGGAGAATGTGTATAGAGACCAGATTCTGGATCTATTTTTGTAGGAAGATGAATTAGAGAGGTAATTGGAGAAAGAGAGGAGGGAAGATTAATTCCAAGTTTTTAAAAATATATATATTTTTAGTTGTAGAACGACACAGTACTTTTATTTTATTTATTTATTTTAATGTGGTGCTGAGAATCTAACCCAGTTCTTCACACATGCTAGGCAAGCACTCTACCACCGAGTCCCAACTCCAGCCCCAACTCCAAGTTTTTTAGACCTTACCAGTTGGAAGAATGATATTAACATCAAGTAACAGGGGAAAGGCTGAATGTGGGACAGGTGTGGAGAGAACAGGAACTCAGTTTGGAGAGAGTGAGTTTGAGGTGTCTGTTGAGTGTCCAAATGGAGCTGTTCAGGAGCTGCTGAATATATAAGTCTGGAGTGCTGGAGTAAGCAGACAGGGGTTTGAAATATAAATTTGGGCATCATTAGTATATAGATGGCATAAGCCAAGAGCCTGGGTGAAGTTACAAAAGGAGTTGGTACAGACACAGAAGAGAACTAAAGGCTGGGGAGGAGGAGTTTCTGATATGAAGAACACTTAACTACACATCAGGCATTGTTGTATGTGCTTTGTATTGATTATGCATTGATCCATTTAACCTCCAAAGCATCTCAACAAACAGGTACAATTATCCACATTTTACAGTGGAGGAATCAAAGGCACAGAAAGATGGTCTGTAAATGGAATATCTATTTTATGAGCTCAATTGGTAATTCTTATCTCCTTATTGAATAATGCAATCTTACTCAGAAGTCAACCAAAATGGTTTTCTGGGGTGAGGATGAGGGTACAGGTTTTATCTAGCATGTCTCAAAAATCTTAGAAGTACTGGAGAACATTCCAGTTATATTTTAAAGAATCAGCATGACCAATTTGTTCAAAGACATTTTTCTTTCCAGCTGACAGTACACTCTAGGGAAGAATATTGAGAAGAGTGAAAAAAAAATGTGTATATTCAAATGAGAGAAAAGGAGAGCCATTTTTTGGTGTTTTTTATATCTTTTTTTCTTTTTTCCTGTAGTGCTGGGGATTGAACCTGGGGACTGGGGCATGCTAAGTACATGCTCTGCCACTAAACTATACTCCCAGCACCTGTGTTCAGTAGTCCTTAAAGGCATTGTCTTATTTGCTTTTAGGTGTCTCTCAAGAGCTATGCATTCTTTAATTATATTTAGGGGTGGGAGAGGCAAGTCAGTGAAGGGGAATTGTCACACTCTTCCTATCCCATTCTGTAACATATTCAGAAGTTTTCAATGGGACAGTTTCCAAGGCTCTGCCTTACTCTAACAGATATGTGCATCAAACAGGGAAAGACAAAAAGGACTATAATAGGTTAATTATTTCAGGAGACTACCAGAAAAAAAATTTCCAATTGTCTTGCTGGTACCTTGGGGATTTTTATATCACTGGACAAAGTTGCAAGGTGAGTGAATTTGCACTTTGATCTTTGATCTTCTCCTCTTCCTTGGGAAAAAGGCTAATATGAAAGGGGAGGTGGGAAAGGAGAGTTTGTTAAAAAAAATTTCAGGCAGGTTAATTTTTGAAGAAAAGGGAAATGGATGTTGAGGATTTTTAAATGAAATTATCCTTGTCAATGGTGTTCTTTGGAAAGTCTTCTACCTTTGGGGATTCGTTTTACTCAGGTTAAGTACTGTTGTCTTAAATAATCCCACTGGGGAAGGAAGAATAGAGAGGTACCCACATAAGCCAGAAGTGACTGCAGAGGACACAATATAGAGACAATGAACAGATGTGTACATTTACCTAAATACCATAGAGCAGTATGACCCTTGACTAACAATACCAGGAAAGAGAATTTCAGGATTAGTTCAAAAGTGTGCAAAACAGTAAAAAAACAACAAAAAGGATCCTTTTTTTTTAAAATATTTTTTTAGTTGTAGATGGACACAATGTCTTTATTTTTTTATTGTTTTGTATGTGGTGCTGAGGATCGAACCCAGGGCCCCACACATGCGAGGTAAGTGCTCTACCGCGGAGCTACAATCCCAGCCCAAAAAAAGGATCCTTTTAAGGTTATGTTCATAGGAAGAACAAAAACAAAAAGACTATTTGGGGAAAGATGACAAAATGCTAAAACAATAACAGAATACAAAATTAACCTTCTTTCCATCCTTCTGTCAATAACTACCTTCAAATGGGAAGGGCAAAAGAGGACTGGTCAAGGGGCTGAGATTGTAGCTCAGCGGTAGAGCGCTTGCCTCATATGCATAAGGCCCTGGGTTCGATCCTCAGCACCACATACAAAGCAATAAAATAAAGACATTGTGTCCATCTACAAATAAAAAAAAATTAAAAAAAAAAAAAAAGAGGACTGGTCAAGAGAAAATTTAAATCCAAGGAGGGTCAGGAGTAAGAGATTTTTAACAATGTTTGTTATTTTAATAAATTTGGTTTTAGGACCAGACAAATTATATCCTAAAACATTTAGAGAACTTGGGTTATAATCATGTGACTAATATTAACAATCTTAGAAAGTAATTTTATGAATAAAAAGCATAGATTCATTGAGAATCAATGCTGTCAACCTGTGTTACGTAAGGGTAAATTATAAAACTTACCAAACTCAATACCTAGGAGCTCAGTATTTAAGACCCTGGCTTCGTATTTTTTTTTCATTTAACCTCATATTAGAGCATTTCTCCTATGTCATTAAATGTTCTCCCTATGTCATTAAATGTACTATAATCTTATGTACATACATAGTGCTCAATTACATGACTGCATTCTAAATTACTTAACCAATCCACAGAGGTCAATTTTAGTCTGTTTAAAATTCTTGACTGAGAGCCATTTTTGCTGGTATTCCCAGTACTTGGGAGGCTGAGGCTGGAGGAGTATTTGAGTCCAGGCGTTTGCTGTCTCAGCAGCATAGTGACCCTCCTATCTAAATAAATAAATAAATAAATAAATAAATAAATAAATAAATAAATAAATGTTTATCATTTACGTAAATTATCATTTTACATAAAATTAAAACAAAACGTCAGGGGCTGGGATTGTAGCTCAGCGGTAGAGCACTTGCCTTGCATGCATGAGGCCCTGGGTTCGATCCTCAGTACCACGTACAAAGCAATAAAATAAAGACATTGTGTCCATCTACAACTAAAAAAAATATTAAAAAAAAAGTCAAATTCTTCAAGAGGAATATATGTAATAAAGGGCATAACATTTCAAAAATCTTTTAATAAGTATCATGAAAATTGTCTCCAGAAAGAAGTATCTATTTATGTTCTTGGCAAGAACATAGGCTAGCCGGGCACAGTGGTGCATGTCCATAATCCCAGCATCTCTGGAGGCGGAGACAGGAGGATTGCAAGTTCAAAGTCAGCCTCAGCAACTTAACGAGGCCCTAAGGAACTCAGTGAGACCCTATTTCTAAACAGAACACAAAAGAGCTGGGAATGTGGCTCAGTGGTTGAGTGCCCCTGGGTTCAATCCCCAGTACCAAAACGAAAAGAGAACATATGGGTGCCTATTTTTTTTTCTAACTCTTATCAATATTGGGATACTTCAGCAGAAATTTTTTAAACATTTTGAGTTATTTTTATTATACTAAAACATATATAACATGCCATCTATCTGTTTAATCATATTGGAGTATACAAGTGTCAGTGGCATTAAGTGTATTCATAATGTTAGACAAATATTACCATATCCATATCCAGAACCTTTTCATTATCCCAAATAAGAACTCTATAACCATTAAGCAGAGAAAAGGTTAAAAAAATTAATTGTGCCATTCTTTTTTTAAATACTTTTTTTTAGTTGTAAGTGGACACAATACCTTTATTTTATTTTTACGTGTTGCTAAGGATAGAATCCAGTGCCTCACACGTGCTAGGTGAGCACTCTACCACTGAGCCACAACCCCATTCCCTAATTGTACCATTCTTTTGCTGTTATTCAGCCCCACCAGTAGTACTCTTTGCTCTTCCTAAGATCTTAGAATTCTTCTGTATTAGTCAGAATGTGGCAGACCATTCTTTGGTAACAAACAACTCCAAAACCCCATGATTTTTGCAATAGACATTTATTTCTCATTCAAGTTACATATTCCATGCTAGTGAGTTAGTGTCTCTGCTCACACTTTCAGAGGTCTAGATTAGTAGAGGGTACAATCCTTTCACAGCTTCCCCATTTGGAACATGAGGAGTTCATAGTTCACAAGGCAGGGACAAAAAGTGCTGTAGAGCTTTGCACCAGAAATGAAGTGCTTCAGCCTGGAAGTCACACATATCACTTCTGCTTACAGCCAGAAGAACTTAGAACTGATAACACAGCAGAGGACAGAAAGTATATTTCTACTGTGTCCTATAGCACAGAAAACTGGATATGGGGGCGTGCACTAGAAGGCTCTACAGCTTTATTCATATCTGTGTTGATACAAAACTGGCTCCATTTCTCTTTACATTTCTGTTAGTGAAGTCCATTCACTAGTATTTCAGTTTCTGTAATGTAACAAGACATCTTGGACTAATAAGTGAGAAAAATTAAGAGCTGTCATTTGATCGAAGGTGAAAAGTCATGCTTCATGGAGAAATATGTAAACATCCTCCTGTAGCTAAACGTGTTAAATTGACGTCTTTGGGACTAGCTTGCTTTCCACTTCTACATTTTGAAGTAATGCTGATGCTTTTCCATCAGCATTGGTACCCTCTGGTTTTTATATGGTTAGTCATGTCACGTGGCTCCCCTAAGGAGGATGATACATGTTGAAAAATTCTGTTCAAGTGTATTAGCAACTTTCTGAGAAAACAGAAATCAATACTTTTTATTAAATATGCACGTGGTATATTAGTTCAGTTTTGCCAATTTTTTCCCCAAAAGATAAAGTAGTGCTAAATGATAAGGTATTTAAATAATTATATATTGGTGTAATAAAATAAAGGACAGACAATGTAGTTTAGGCTACTGTCTTTATGCTCTATGGCAGCAATGCTCAGCCTCCATTTTCTGGTACATTCACTTATACTTTTCAAAGCTTCTTATTAACACTGGTGACTAGTGACCTGGCAATTTTATTCATGTTGGAGGTTATTGCCTGGCCACTGTGAACCTGGTTGATACACCAAATAATCAGAGAAGTAGCAGTATTAACTGTTTCTCCTATGGCCACTTACTATTGGAAGGAGTTTCTGTCTCTTCCTAATCAAGTTCCAGAGAGCTTCATTTTACCAGCCAGTGGCCTTCCTGCTGTTCTTTTTTTTTTTTTTTTTTAATATTTTTTTCGTTGTAGATGGACACGATGTCTTTATTTTATTGCTTTGTATGTGGTGCTGAGGATCGAACCCAGGGCCTCACGCATGCCCCTAGAGGCAAGCGCTCTACCGCTGAGCCACAATCCCAGCCCCTTCCTGCTGTTCTTGAACATATGTATTGGTTGCCTATAATCCCAGAGACTATGAAGGCTAAGGCAGGAAGATCCAAAGTTCTAGGCCAACCTGAGTAACTTGTGAGACTGTGTCTCAAAATAAAAAATAAAACGGGGCTGGTGCCAGGTGCGGTGGCACAAGCCTGTAATCCCAGCACTTTGAGAGGCTGAGACAGGAGAATCACCAGTTCAAAGCCAGCCTCAGCAACAGTGAGGCACTAAGCAACTCAGTGAGACCCTGTCTCTACATAAAACACAAAATAGGGCTGGGGATGTGGCTCAGTGGTTGAGTGCCCCTGAGTTCAATCTCTAGTACCAAAAAAGGGGGGGGGGGCTATAGCTCAGTGACAGAGTGCTTGCCTAGCATGTGTGAGGCACTGAGTTTGATCCTTAGCACCACATAAAAATAAACAAATAAAAAAGGGATTTTCTGTCCATTTACAACTACAAAAAAATTTTTTTTTTTAAAAAAAGGTGGGTGGAGGTGGAGCCAGGGATGTAAATCACTGCTAGAGTGCTTGCCTACTATGCATGAGGCCTGGGTTCAGTCCCCAGCACCACACACACATACACACATACAATAAGAAAGAGGAAGGAAGGAAGGAGGGAGGGAGAGAGGGAAGGAAGGAAGGAAGGAAGGAAGGAAAGAAGGAAGGAAGGAAGGAAAAAGTAGGTTATATTGCTACTGGAAAGACTGAGAAAATAGAGGTGGATTATCATTAGTTATCATTCAGTTTATCCACATGTGAAAGTAAGAACTCTGTCTACTGCACATATGTGTTAGCTTTTTGTTGCCGCAACTAAAATACTTGACCAAAAAAAATTTAAAGGAGGAAAAACTTGTTTTGGCTCATAGTTTCAGAAGGTTCAGTCCATGGTCATCTGGCTCCAAGGCAGAAACAGGGCATGGAAGAGAAAAGCTGCTCAGCTCACAGCCACCAGGAAGCGGGATGGGACAGGGGGAAGGCTGAGGAGAAGATAAACCTTTTCAAGGTAAGCCACCCGTGACCTCCTTCCTCTAACTAGATAGGTTCCACTGCTAGGTAGACCATTCAGCTGTGATCCATCAAATGTATTAATCTTTGATGAGGTCAGAACCCTCAGGATCCAATCATTGCCTAAGAGCCCCACCTCTGAACTTGACTGTGTTGGGGATTGTTATGGTTGAGATATTAGGTGTCCACCAAAAGCTCATGTGTGAGACAATGCAAGAAGTTTAGAGGTGAAATAATTGGGTTATGAAAGCCTTAACCCAATCAGTGCATTAATACTGTAATGGGGATTAACTGGGTGGTAACTGTAGGCAGGTAGGGCGTGGATGGAGGAGGTAGGTCATTGAGGTCATTGCCTTTGGGGTATATATTTTGTGAGTTGAATTTAGACTTTCTCAGCTTCTGTTCTGACCTGCTTTCCTCTACTGTACCCTTTCGTCATGATGTTCTACCTCACCTCGAGCCCAGAGGAATGGAGCTGGCTATCTATGGACTGAGACCTCTGAAAATGTGAGCTCCAAAATAAACTTTTCCTCCTAAAATTGTTCTTGTCAGGTCTTTTGGCCACATCAGCAAAAGAGCTGATTGAAACAGGGACCATGCTTTCAAATACATGAGCTGTTGAGGGGACATTCCGGATCCGAACCGTAATAATATGTCTCTCATGTACTGCTAGAGGAGACCATGACAGGAGTTTGGAATTCAGAGCAGAGGTCCAGCAAACCCCTCAGTTTATATTATTTATTTATTTTTAAAAATATTTTTTAGTTGTAGGCAAACACAGTACTTTTATTTTTATTTATTTATTTTTATATGGTGCTGAGGATTGAACCCAATGCCTCACTCATGCTAGGCACAGCCCCAGCCCCCCTCAGTTTATTTTAAAAAATTTTTACATGTAATTTTTATAGTAAACTCCCATTTAAAAATGAAAAATTCATAGGAAAATGATAAAAGGGAAAAGATTCCAGAATAATAGAAAGAAGTGGGTAAATCCAGGCAAAAGAAGACTTAATGTCAAATATTTAGAGCGAAGTGATAAAAGATGATATTTTAATGACATTTTTCTGCAGAGTATGCCACAGGCTTCCAGATTACCCTTTCAGAATATAAATTGGAGGGAAGCTATTTCTCACTGTATCTCAGTTAGATAATCAATTCCAAATACGTCATGATTTTCCTGAAGGTCCTATGTACCCTTTGGATGCAAGGGAAAAGTATGGATTCTGACAACGTAAGTAAAAAGGCATTTTATTCAAAGTATGTGGATTACCAAACGAAGCCTGAAGAACCAGCCTGGAAGAAGCAGCTGGACAGTCTGCCAGACAGCGTGTCTCTTTCAACATTCTTGGCTGGCGTAGGTGAACTTTGTTTCTTCTGTCAGTGCTTAACTGTGTTTAGAAGTCAAAGTCCTGAGCAGGAGTGTCTGGTTGGCTGAAGTTAGGTCATATGCCATCCCTTGGAGTGACAGACCTAAGAAAAAGGCCTACAGAAGACTCTCCAGATCTTTTAAGTGTCCCTAGTGTGGGGCAGGAATAGGAATCTCACCCAGACATGATATGTGGGAAGATGATTACCCAGATGGAAATCAGGGTGCTCTCAGGGAGTGGAAATGAAGGCTGGGCATGTAAAAAATAGCAGTGTCCACCACTTACAGCAGAAATGACCATTTTAATGACATGCAAGCTGGTGAACCCAAGTCTGTTGATTTGATAGTGCTGATTTACTATTTTCTAATTATTAGACAGTAGATGCTTCTCCTCCTTCTTTTCCTCTTCCTCCTTCCAGTAAGTACATAGATTGAAAACATATTTTTCTCAAGATAAATTGCCAGATCTGAAATTATGGGTCAAAGGATAAGGGTGTGTGTGTGTGTGTATTTTTTTTTTTTTTGGTACTGGGGATTAAACTCAGGGCTGCTTGACCACTGAGCCACATCCTCAGCCCTATTTTGTATTTTATTTAAAGACAGGGTCTCACTGAGTTGCTTAGCGTCTCACCGTTGCTGAGACTGGCTTTGAACTCATGATTCTCCTGTTTCAGCCTCCCAAAGTGCTAGGATCACAGGCATGCACCACCGTGCCCAGCTGTACTTTTATATTTTTTACTGGACTCAGAGAATCCACCTCTAGTCATGGGGGCTGGCTTTCCGTGGCTGGGTATTTGCCTGGTTGCAGGATACCCTATGGAAACCTCTCTCTGGGTCATTTGGGGTGCTGGGAAAAGCATGCTCTTCTGAGCTCTTCCTTTTCTTTTGATTAATATCTTTATAAATCTCAATTGATATCTAGATAAAACAAGCTGCAAGGTTATTGCTTAGGTCAGTAGATGCACATGTCATAGGAAAGAGGGCAGCATTAGCCTGAGGGGTCTGTGGGCAGTGGGGAATGCCTGCTGATGTATATAACACGTGACCACATATTATATGACCTACCCTGGTCTCCATGCCAAGTTGCTTCAATTGCTGGGGGCGGGGAAGCTGTGATTGCACTAATGACAGGGGGACTCCACCTGTGTGTGCACTGACCTACATCTCCTTGAGCCAGGTTCTTCTACCTCCAAATTCGAAAAGATGAGTTCCGAATTTCTTCAGAGGATATGAATTTAAATGTAGGAGGCTTGGAAAAATGTACTCCCCCTATTCCACACTCATTTCCCCACCTCTCCACCACAGTGTCACTAGTGACACCTACTTCTCAGCCAGGCTGCAAGGCTGGCTGGAGGCAGCAGCAATGTGCTTTGTTTTATAATTATCCATGTGTCAGTTTACCACTCCTGGCTAGAGTGTACCAGATTTTAAATACCTTGAGATTAGGGATTTTTTGAGCAGTATTTCTTGTAGCATTTATCACAGCGTCTTGCCCACCTCAGGTAGTCAATCAATCTTTGCTGCCTGAATATTCCTAGGTAAGTGCAATGGCTCTAGAACTTCCCTGGGTCCCAAACTTCCAAGTAATGATGTCTAGGAGTGCTAGAAAAGGTGTTCTCTCCCTAGAAATAACCAGGGAAGCCTGAAGCCCATGCTTGGTGTTCTCATGGAAAGAGGCAAGCTGGGTGCTGAGCAGATGGTATGGGCCGTCACTCCTTATCCAGCCTCATCTCAGCCCATGATGCTTCAGACACATGGCCTTTTCTAGCTTCTTACTCTGGTCCTTTCACAAAGCCTATTTTGGAGATGCTTCTTCCTTTCCACCTCACATCCACTTCACCTCTATCCATGAACTCCTCACCATACAGTTTAGCTCAATCCTCACTAACATTTTAGCATGGTCCAAAGTCCCCTGTAATAGTACTATATTCAGCTTCCTAGCACTTATGAGAGTTTTCTCTAACATTTGTATTGTCAAGGATTCTCTTCATGGTAGGATGTTACTCCATGGAGGCAGGAACCATGCCTGTTTCTTTCACTATTGTCATCCCAGCTCTAGCATAGCACCTGGCATATAGTAGGTAGTCAGTAAGCAGTGGAGTCATGAGTCACAGTTTCCGCATACCATACTGGTGCAACCACTGTAATCCTGGAAGCGGGAGAGATTCTGGGTTGAGTCAAAGTAGCACTTACCCAGCAAAATGCTCACAGCATAGTCTTTCTCTAATTGCACTACACGGATTGCTATGTCATGAACTCTCATTAGGTGTTCTGTGAAGAATAATGCTCTTTAAAAATAGTTGTAATGAATATATCAAATACATTTAGGCAATTATTATTTTTTCTGTGATAATCCGTCTTTTTAAAAAAGGAACACTAGCAACTGCTATTGTGATTGTGTGTGAGGAGGGGAGACAGATTGAGGGGGGAGGGGGAGGAGTCTTATTCTTCCTTCATTATGCTTTTCTTTCTTTCTTTCTTTCTTTCTTTCTTTCTTTCTTTCTTTCTTTCTTTTTCTTTTCTTTTCTTTTCTTTTGGTACTGGGGATTGAACTCAGGGGTACTTGACCACTGAGCCACATCACCAGCCCTATTCTGTGTTTTCCTTAGAGACAGGGTCTCACTGAGTTGCTTAGTGCCTTGCCATTGCTAAGGCTGGCTTTGAACTTGTGGTTCTCCTGTCTCAGCCTCCCAAAGTGCCGGGATTACAGGTGTGCGCCATTGTGCCTGGCTCATACTTTTCTTTATGGTGATAAAATATACATAACATAAAATTTACCAATTTGACCAATGTTAGGCATACAGTTAGTGTATCCACATTGTTGTGCAGGCATCTGCACAGTTTACTTGGCCTAGCTCTTGCTAGGGAAGTGCTCCACCACTGTGCTACATCTTCAGCTCTTTTTATTTTTGTTTTGGGACAGGGTCTCCCTAAATTGCCCAGGCTGGCTTCAAATTTGTGATCTTCCTGCCTCAGCCTCACAAGTACCTGAGATTATAGGCCTGAATTACTATTTAGATCATACTGATCACTAGTTCACAAACTCATTGTGTAGCTTCCTTCTATCTTGTTGGATTCACCCATTTCCAGCTCAGATGGCGTGCGCCACCGTGCCCGGCTTAAAAATGGATCTTTTATTTTGTCCCACTATATCATTTATGTTTTGACAGGGCTGTAATTAATCTATTTTACTCAAAAAAGTATCAGTCTGCACCAGAGATTGCTAGATTCCTGCTTAAAATCTATCCCTTTCTCTTTTTGGGGAAATTCAGATTTCATTTAGAGTGGCAATGTACCTGATAAAAGGCCATTTTCCATCTTTCTTCGCAACAAGGTGTGGCCCTGTGGGTGAATTCTGGATTAAGAAGATAAAAAGCAAAAATGTGTAAGATGCTTGGGGAAGCTGAGAAAACAAACTGATTTGGCTGAGAGGGGACCCTTTTTCCCTCTCTCCTTCCTAGAAGCAGCTCCAGGAGTGATCATGTACTTGAGGTAACATTAAGCATGGAAGCTGTAAGCCCTGCAGTATCATGTTAGACTCTTGACTTCTGGACTTCCTTTGAGAAAAAGGGAGAGCGAGAGTAGTGGGGGCAGGGGGTGGAGTTGGAGACATAAAGACCTTATGGCATAAGCCACTATTATTTTGGATTTTCTCTTACAATATGTCTGAAGCTAACTCTGACTCACTGAAACATACCAGATATTCAGTGGAACTCATATTTGACTTTATAGGGAGCAACTTGTTTGTCTCATCTGGGAAAGACACTACTGCATATAGCGGAACCTACACAAAGAGAAGTTTTCCTCTGAGTTAACCCCCATTACAGCTAAACTGAAACTTGATCAGCTGCGTGTATTCACACCTTAACGAAATCCAGGCCCTAAGCAAAGCACAAAAATGCCAGTTTGGATGTCAGTGCCTGTTGTGAATACTTGAATGTCTCCCAGGCATCTCTAATTTCACAAATCTGACTCTGAAACTGCCCTTGCAGTTAACCACAACCCCTTCCACAGCAACTTTTTATCCAATGTTTTCCTTTCAGCAAATGACACATCCATCCACCCTTCTTACCATTCCAAGAGCATAGGGACTGTCTGTGACACCTTCTTCCTAATGTCTAGTATCCAGGTGATTGTCAAGGCTCAGAAATTCCCTCTAAAATATATTTCCTTTCTGTCTTCAACATCACTACGGAGGGTTAAGCTATACTATTTATTGCCTAGACAATTCTAATACTTTTCTGAGTGAATTCCCATTCTCCACACAGCTGCTAGAGAGAAAACACAAACTAGATCATATTACCTACATGATTAAAACTCTGTAAAGGCTTCCACCAGCATGAGGATACCATCCAAAGTCCTAAATATGGCCCATGAGGCTCTGCAAGATCTGGCCCTTATCTGCCTCCATCCAGCGACATCATGAACCAGCTTCTTCAGTTGCTGTGCTTCAGCCCGTTGGCCTTCCCTTTTCGTTCTAGAATGCGCCATCTCAGGGTTTGTACAGGCTATTCCTTGTCTGGATTACTCTGCTCCCACTCCCTATTTAATGGTTAACTCCTTCTGATTCTTCTGGTCATTGATTAAAGGACACTTTCCATGAGGCCTTCCTTGACCCCATGCCCAACCTATATCAGCTCCTGCAATTATAACCTCACACAGACTTCACTTTAATAGTATGGTACTGTAGGTTAATTAATTTCTCTTTGCATGATGGGGATTGAACATAGTCCCTCAAGCATTTTTTTTTTTTTTTTGGTACCAGGGATTGAACTCAGGGGTACTCTATCACTGAGCCACATCCCCAGCCCTGTTTTGTGTTTTATGTAGAGACAGGGTCTCACTGAGTTGTTTAGCACCTCGCCATTGCTGAGGCTGGCTTTGAACTTATGATTCTCCTGTCTCAGCCTCCCAAAGTGCTGGGATTACAAGCATGAGCCACCGTGCCCGGCTTCCCTTAAGCATCTTAAGCACGTGTTCTACTACTGAGCTACACCCCCGTCCTGTCAATTAAATTTTAAATTTAAACCCAATTTTAATTTTAAATTGGATATGTCTGTGTAATTTTTTTTTTTTAAATTAGTCTCTATCCTGAGACCAAAAGCACAGTGAAGACGACACTCTTTTGTGTGTGCTGCATCACGTACACTTAGCAGGGTGGTTCATACAAACAAAAGGTTAACATATATTTGTGGGAGGAACAAATTTCTTTCCCTCTCCTTCATCTTCTTGTCCTGGTCCTTCCCTTGTACTGGGGATTGAACCCAAGAGTGCTTTACATTGAGCTACATCCCTAATCCTTTTTTATTTTTATTTTGAGACAGGGTCTCATTAAGTTGCCTAGGCTGCTTTGGAATTTTCCATCCTCCTGCCTCAGGCTCCTGAGTTGCTGGGATTTCAGGGGTGTGCCCTGTGTCTCCCAGTTGAACAAGTTTCTTAACTAACTAAAGATGAAACCTGAGACCCCAGTACATCTGACTTTGTGACCACTTTCCTTGAATTCTTAAAACATTTTAATGCTATGATTCAAGGGCTTCCCTGCCCCCCAAATCTTTCCTGTAAGGATGTGATGTGATTGTCTCCTCCTCTCCCTTATCCTTCTCTTCAGTCCTCCACACACTTTCCTCTTGATCCTCATCAAGGCACTTTACAAACCCAGTTCCATCAAAACTTTTCAATCAGTTCACAGCTGTGAGGCCATCATACCAGTTTATAGATGGTAAGTCTGAGAGTTTTTTTTCCAATTGTTTGTTTATTTATTTTGCAATGCTGGGTATTGAACCCAGGAGCCTTGCACATACTAGGCAAGTGCTCTATCACTGAACTACATCCTTCCCCCAGGAAAATGTACCTTTGCCACAGTCACACACTATTAAGTAGTGGAGCTAGACTTGGCACTCCCAAATGGCTATCTTTCTACAGGCACAGTGTTTTCTTTTCACTGGGTCAAAGTTCTTATTATTCGCATTTACTGATAATATCATGCAATGTGTAAGGTATATAGCTGAATAAAAGAAAATGCCATAGGCCCCTCCACTCCGGGTGCTTACAGTAGACCTGTTTATTATTGGATTAAGATTCATATGTACACATGCTATCTGTTTGTATGGAAAGTGACAGTGTTTATCTTGTGGTATATGAATTTGTTTTACTTCAGATCTCTGAAGAACTGGCCACATTAAATAAATTAGAGTTTTTATGGCTGAAAGTGGAAAGTGGCAAGGAAGGAGAGGAGAAGCAGCTCATCTTCTAATAATTAAAAAGAAAGCTTTTTATTGAGATATATTTCACATAATCCCCCAAATCCACTCATTTTAGAGTGTATAATTCAATGGTTCTCAGTATGTTCACAGAGCTGTGCAACCATTACCAAACTCTAAAATATTCATATCACCCCAAAAAGAAACTCTTTGCTGCACTCTTCATTCTATCCCCAGCCTTGGGGCAATTCATTGCTCTACTTCCTGTGTCCTTAGAGTACCCAGTTTTGGACTTTTCATACGAATGGCTAATATGGAACGTAGCCTTTCGTGGCTGGCTTCTCCTTAGCTCAATGTGTTCAGTTAATTGTGTTTTAGCAGTACCGATACTGCATTCCTTTTTATTGTGCATTAATTTTCCATTGAATGGATAAACACATTTTGTTCATCCATTCAACAGTTCATGGATATTTGTGTTGATTCCACTTCTTGGCTATTAAGAATAATGCTAGCCAGGCGCGGTGGCACATGCCTGTGATCCCAGCACTTTGGGAGGCTGAGACAGGAGAATTGCCAGTTCAAAGCCAGCCTCAGCAATGGTGAGGCGCTAAGCAAGTCAGTGAGACCCTGTCTCTAAATAAAATAAAGAATAGGGCTGGGAATGTGGCTCAGTGGTCGAGTGCCCCTGAGTTCAATCTCCAGTGCCAAAAAAAAAAAAAA
>PVHX01019020.1:0-35450 GCA_004024805.1 Geosciurus inauris | reverse complement strand
ATAGTATATTTAATACTAAATTATACTAGGAGAAGGGAAAAACAAAAAGGAAACTAGGTGGGGGAAGGGAGAGAGATTAAAAAATGAGAGAAATAAGGAAAAGAGACAAAGAAAAGGAATCAAGAGGAGAAAGAAGAGGTATCCAGAAAAGAATCCAATTAATTGAAAGAATACATGAAATTAGTTGGAACCATGAAAAAATAAATGAGAGAAGACACAATAAAACAATTTACACAAAACAATGAATGAACAATCATTAAAAAAACAAACCTCAGTTTCCTCCTTGCTGAGATAATTAAAGTGGAGATGCTTCTTTTGCATACTTTTGCAGTTGTAAAAACAGGTGTCATCTCCCACTTCTAGTTGTCAGTGCTTTGGGCAAGAAAGCACCCATTGGAGCATGGCAGCTGGAGTGTGGGTTAGCAGCCTGTGCCTGATGCAGGGAAGTGGCTGGGACCCAATAGGACACAGGGTGGCAACAGGAAGCTGGGGCACAAAGCAGCTGGGCTTGTGAGTGTAGCTGGAGTGTGAGGCTGCAGCCTGGACACAGGGGCAGGTGCCAGCAGCAGAGGGGTGCTACCACTCTCCAGGCACTGTCCCTGGGAGAGGCATTCAGTGGGCACAGGTACATGTCGCCCCTGTGGTGACACTCTCTCTACAAGTGTTGTACCCTCAGCTTCACTCCATCCCACTCCTGACGCAGGGGCTGGGGGAGGAGGGCTTGGCAGCCTTCAGCTCTCAGCAATCCTGCCACACAAGTTACGCGGTGACCTACTTCAAAGGCATTCCCTATGATATTATTAACTGGGATCTCTAGGTGGGAGGAAGCTGTAGAGATTTAATTGCTTCCCAAGCTGTAAGCTTAGACATGGTCTGTGCAAAATGGCTGCCTGACACGGTTCCCCACCAGCAAATTGAGAAAAGCAGAGCACTTTTTCTTTACCAGGTGGCTGTGCAGCTCCTGCCCCAGCTTAATTCAATCTGACTTTCCCGTCCACCACTGTTTCCAAAATAAGCTTGTCAGCTGTTTCTCCTTCTTTCTCTTTGTCACTCTTCCCCCACCCCACCCCCACTCCAGACCTACCCTTTGCTGCAGGTGCTGGTTCCAGCTTCACAAATTCTTTTCTGTTTTCCATTCTGGTAACCAGAATTCCAAGTGCCCCTAAGCTCCTGACCTTCCAATATTGCAAGTTGCTCAGCTCTCCAGCTATTCTCTGGCTGCTTTGATTCCCAGCTGAGGAGATCTGCAGCCTTCTCTGCCACCTTGGACCCCCGCCCAAGCAATATTGACAAGAGGGAAGTTTATAAATGAGAACTAGGGAGATAAAATAGCTGCTCTTCTAAGGACTCATGGGCACATATCCAGAATTATTCAGATGAACTCATGCATTCTAATATTGGAGTTCAACAAGTTTGGTCTCAGTGTTCAAGTTAACCTAATTCATCACTCTGAGCACTGACAGTTGTTATTCATAACACTTTCCACCAAGGAAAAAAAAGGCCATTGTGGTACCCCTGACATCAAAGTGTCTTCCCTTTCCATAGCTATCCACAGTGCTTTATAATGATTCTCATAATTTTTTCCAAAAGTGTGTTTGGGTAATTTGGTTGACAGGGTTTGTAAACTAAATTGGCACGATCTGTACTATCAAAGCCCTGAACACCATAACTAAAGGAATTCCAGGGGAAAAATTGGCAAACTGAGTACATAGAAAGATGACAGAACCAGCTGGGCCCCATTCAGCCCTTGCCATTTTAAGTTGTTGTTTTTCTTTGTTTTGGCCTCCTCTGCTTGACTGGGTAAGCTAACGCGGGTTGTGAGGATGGCTTTCCACGTAGGGACTCTGAGGGATCAGGCAGAAGACTAATGGGAAATTAGATTACGTATTTACTATAAGGAAAAATCTGTTCCACTGTTGCTCAGTATCACATTTATCAGCAGCAGTTTTACTTCCAGAAGGAAATTCTTGGAGATAGTCACAATTTCACGCCACACAAGAGCATCCTTCATGTATTTGTCAGCATGGCATGTGGTCAAGCAGCACCAGCCTGCTGGGCTGAACTGATACCATCTGGCCATGGAACATCACACCAATAAAATAAGGTCTTGCTTGTGTTTTTAAAAATAAGACCAGCCAAATCTGTAAAGCAAACAGTAAATATAAAGTGAAACATTCAGTAACAAAAATGTCCAAATGACAGGACATGAGGACATGTTCCAAACCAGTCCCTCTGAAGCCACCCTTTATATTCATTCTGCTATCATAACCATCACCTTGTCTTCAAGTGAATTCTGAAGGTAAGATAAAAAGTCCCTAGAACACTAAAACAGATCCTGGGTAGGATCGCTGTGTGACCACACGGGATCAATTGTGAGATTTGTTGTTACGTATTAGTACATGCACAAAATAATATAACTTGGCCAATATTTCCCGTGTTTCCCCTTTCCCTTTCCTCCTCCCACCACCCACTGGTCCCTTTCCTCTGCTGCATTCTCTTCCATTTTCTTGAGTCTCCCCATACCTTTCTTTTCCTTTTTCCCCTCCAGCTACCACATATGAAAGAAAACACATGACTCTTGACCTTCTGAGTTTGGCTTATTTAGTTTAATATATGGTCTCAAGTTCCATCCGTTGTCCTGCAAATGCCATAATTTCATTCTTCTTTATGGCTGAAAAAACACTCCACTGTGGCCAGGAATGGTGGCACACTCCTGTAATCCCAGCAGCTCTAGAGGCTGAAGCAGGAGGATTGCAAGTTCAAAGCCAACCTCGGCAAAAGCAAGGCATGAAGTAACTCACTGAGACCCTGTCTCTAAATAAAACACAAAATAGGGCCGGGGATGTGGCTCAGTAGTTGAGATCCCGAGTTCAATCGCTAGCACACCCTCCTCCCCCAAAAAAACTCCACTGTGTATATACACCACTTTTCTTTTATCCATTCATCCATTGACGGACACCTGGACTGGTTCCATAGTTCTACTATTGTGAATTGTGCTATCAACATGGGTATGCACGTGTCACTGTAGTAAGATGACTTTAATTCTTTAGGATAAATACCAAGGAGTGGTCTAGCAAGGGTAGTTCCATGCCTAGTCTTTTTGAGGAAACTCCATACTGACTGCCATAGTGGTTGTACTGATTTACAATCCCACCAGCAGTGTAAGAGTGCTCCTTGTTCTCCACATCCTCTCCAGCCTTTGTTATTGTTTGTATTCTTGGTGGCTGCCATTCTGACTGGAGTGAACCTCAGTGTAGCAAAAACTCTGTTTCCAGGAGCAGCACTGGGCACGACGTCACACGGAGAGCCAGGTCATCCCCACAGCCGCCCCCATAAATAGGCAAATTGCCAAAGGATCATGGAGATCACAGGTGCTCCTGGAGGGAGTGGAAGTCTTAGGGGTGCAATGTGCTGGGGTGTTACCTGTGGAAACTGAAAGGAGCTGAGTGTCCTCTGCTAGAGCACACAAAACTCCATGGTCCCTGAAGCAGGGCCAGGCTGTGCTCAGCACCATGGAGAGAGGCACAGGGTCGGCGGCAGGGACACTCAGCTCTACACACTGCATAAGTATGAGGGGATCATGGGGATTGTAGCTCAGCAGGTGAAAATTATGAAGAGAAGTATCGTGGGTACAATTGTTTAAAATTCACCTCCAAAACATGTTTTGGAACTTCTCTGCTACACATCAGCATTGAGAGGTGGCCCTTTCCTGCCTGCCTCTCACACGGGAGGCTCCTGCTGTGTGTTGAAGCAGCAGAAAGGCCCCTGCCAGAGGACGCCCTCCAGCGGGGACTCCACACCCTGTAGTACTGCAAGCCAAACAGACTTCTATTTTTAAAAACTCACCCTGTTTGGCATTGTTAGAGCAACATGAATCAAAGAGAATGGGGAAGGAGACTCTGGCTAAACTGACCTGATGGGATTCTTGCTGAAGGCAGGCAGAGTGAAGAGCCACCACCTGGTTGGAGGGTGATTAGACACCAGGGCCTGGGGGCAGAGCCTTGCTAAGCTGATGGGCAGGATTGGCTAAAACTGGACTGTCAGAGAAGGGCTGTGGGGGCACAGGGAGAGGATCAGGAGGCTGACTAAGGTTTGGCAAAGAATCTGTTGCCGTGCTGCCTCCAAGTCTCCGTTTTTATGAGGTATTTTTTTTGTTTGTTTTTGTTTTTGGTAATAAAATATATGTGACTGTATAGGGTGAAGTGTATCGTGTGACCACGTGAGTGCACAGTCCAGTGGCATCAGGTGCACCCATGCCACTGTGCCACCATCTCCACCATCCACCTGTAGAGCTCTTCATCTTGCAAAGCTGAGCCGGGCAGTGGCCCACACGGGTGATCCCAGGGACTCAGAAGGCTGAGGCAGGAGGATCACAAGTTCAAAGCCAGCCTCAGCAACTTAGTGAGGACTAAGCAACTCAGAAGTTAAAAATGAAAAGGGCTGGGGATGTGGCTTAGTGGTTAAGTGCCCCTGGGCTCAATCCCTGGTTCAAAATAAACACAGCTGAATCCCTGTCCCTGACACATGAAGTCCTCCTCCCCCTACCCTGAGAGCCACCACCCTGATTTCTGTGTGGATGGGACTGCAGGTCCCCATTTAAAGGAGAGGGCATTCAGAATCTGTCCTTTGTGCCCCACTTGCTCCACTGAGCATGATGCATTCCAGGTCCACCATATGCCTCGTGAATCAGATTCCCTTCTCTCGAGGCTGACATTTCCTGTACATAGGCACCATGCTTTATCCATTAGTCCACTGGTGGACAGGACAGTGTTTTCCACTTCTAGCTACTGTGAATAATGCTGCTGTGAACATTGATCTACTTGAGAGCATTTTTAAGTTGAAACTTTACAACTTGGTGCCATGCATAAGGCAAGCTCACTTGGAAGAGAAAAGGTCACGGCAGTGCCTCAGTAGATGATGGCTCAGGTCAGATTAGCTTGAATCTCAGCTCAGCTTAGTAGCTGTGTGACCTGGAGTCAATTGCCAAACTTCTCAGTGCCTTAGTCGCCTAATTCGTAGCATACCATTTATCATCATGTCCCCTCTCTTGGGCTATTGTAAGGATTGAGCAACATGTGGAGAGTGCTTATCACAGAGCTTTGTACATAGTAAGTATTCAGTAAGTGTTAGTTCTTACTTTTAATGTGGAAAAATTAGGGACTGCAAGGAAGCACAGGGAAAAAGTAATAATTGCTCTAATAATTGCTCTTTGTTTTGAAAATAATTCTCATTATACATTTTGAGGTGTTTTGATCCTCACCTTTCTTCTCTTACAAAAAGTAAATATCACAGATGTCACTTGGTCAACTCTGATTTCCACCTAACCATAAATTGCAGACTTCTTTGTGAATCTTTGTTTTATGTTTGTGAAATCCCTTCAGGGGGAGGGGGCTTCCACCATCTATTCAAGCAATCCCAGACTGGCGGAGGGCGAGTTCCCCAGCAGCAGATCTGAGACAAGGAGGTGCCTCTGCAAAACCACAGAGCGTATGGGAAGCATGAGAGGAGAATAGGCACCCAGTGAGGTCAGACCAGCAGAGCCCCTGCAGGTACTGGAGCCTGGATGCCTGGGACAGGGACAGGAACACGTCGGGCTGCCTCACTCACCTGCCAGGTGTTGGTTAAGACCCACCTCTGCACATGAGGCACAGCTGGCTCCAGGGCCTGCAGGGGATGCCAGCCCAGCCAAGGATGGCTACCACAGGAAGTCATTGAGGAGCTCGGAAACAGCACCAACTTTTTCCCCTAAAAGGTCCCAAGAAGGGAGTCATATCTACTCAAATAGACGTGTGTGCCAAAAGTATATGGGAGTCCACCTGGTGCAGAGACCACTGCCTTCGTGAGTCGCCCAGGGCACTGTTCACCAGTCAGCACGTCTTCCTCTCTCACTTCCTGTTGTGCCTCCTCATCAGCTGATAAGACAGGAAAGTCCACCAGCTACATCCCACCCGAGAGCAGCAACTGGACCCACAAGTGAGGAGCCCCCTGATTGCGTCTTTACAACAACCCCATGGCAGGGTCGGCCGCATCAGCCTAGGTCTGGGCGGATGCCAGTTCAGAGCTTAGATCCCCTCAGATCCCTTCCAGACTTCATGAGTAAATTGCAAAAAAAAAAAAAAAAAAAAAAAAATGACAATGTAGAAATTTCATATGGCATTCATTTTTCACATTGTTATCAAATTTCCTCCAGTACATGTTTATCACAATGGCAGAAGGTACTCTTTGTTCTAGGCTTACACACACACACACACACACACGACTTGTCTGCTAAATGAAACTATATGGTATAGACAAAAATGCCACCAGACTGATGTAGGGAGGGGACTTTTGGTTCCTGCTATCTGAGATGACCAGTCCATGTCCTGATTCACCTCAAACCTCCCAGTGTTAGCACTGAAAGTCCCCTAGGTAGAGAACACCCTCAGTCCAGGGCAAGCCAGGAGTTTGGTTTCCCTGTCTGAATACCACCAGCCACATGGTGTGGTTAGGTAGTGCTGCAGACTAAATGTTTGTGTCCCCTTGAAACTCAGAAGCTGGAGCGCTAACCCCAGTGTGCAGTTCTCATCTGAAGCAAGGCCTCTAAGAGGGTGATCACAGGGGTGGAGCCCATGTGAATGGAACCAGCACCTTGCGAGGTCGGGTCTTATCATTGCATGCTGCACGCACTCAAGTTTGGAGATATCACACCAAACCCCCTGTCTACAATTAGTGCGTGCTAATAAAAATGCCTCATAAATGGTATTCATCTTTTTCAAAAGCACACAAGAAAGTCTGCTTTCTTTGTGCCTGTCTCTCCCCTGCCTCCCTCCCTCTGCCATGTGAGGACAGTGGGAATACAGACATCTGCAATCCAGGACAAGTGCCCTCCAGTCCTGACGGGACACCCTGATCTCCGGCTTCCAGCCTCCAGAACCGTGGGAACAGTTGTCCGTGGTTTGCGGCGCCCGTCTATGGCACTGCCCTCGCAGCTGCAGCGAGGCAGTTGTCCCTCTATGGAAACGGCGCAGCGTGCTCACGCAGTGAGCACCAGGACTCTGGGCTGGGGATGCAGGCTTGCAAGCCATCCTGCCCCAGCCGCGCGCTGGCGCTGAGACCTCGGGCAGTGATGGAACCTCTCTGTGCCGCGTTTTCTTACCTTTGAAGTGAGGATAGATGGCGACGATGACGATGAGAGCATTTACCTTACAAGGTGGCCAGAAGACCTGAGTTAGTACATATGCACCACCTGGACACACACCTGCTACATCAGCGGTGGAGCCGTAGGGCCAGGGCTAGGATGGCAAATCCACCCCTGTTGAGCTGAGCCAGTTACTTCATCTCCTTGAGCCTTAGTTTTTCCAACTTATAAGAAGTGCTAACTTGTGAGGATACCCTGGCCTTGTAAATTGTTCTGAATGTGAAATGAACCTGTGCATGTACAGCACTGACCATGATTCTTGGTACTCTGGACATTTCAAGGTCAGTACAAGACTTGGGTTTGATTTTCATCTAGGCATTGGGTTCCGTCATTCTGGATTTTCCTCTAATCCAAATACAGCATGTGTCAAACAGGCTTTCCCCCACTCAGGACAATGGAAAATAGCAAAATAGAAAACCCGGTTGGGCAGGTTGCTAAGCAAGAGCACGGAGCATCTGTCAGGCTCACTCAGTAAGCTGAGACACAAAGCCCAGGGCCCACCGAGGAGAAGCTGAGGCCACTGGGAAGTCCTGTGAGCCACTGGGAAGGGTGCCCACCCAGAGGTGCAGGCAAGCTGGGCGCAGGGAGGCAGGGACTCACTCACTGAGAGGAATCTAGCCAACACTTTTCAGGATGATCAGGACAAGAGCACGGCGGCCTCTCCTCCTTTTACAGCAGGGCTTGCCACGGGAGGTACGTCCTCTCACAGGCACAGGTTGGGAGCTGTCCTGCACCTGCTGCCTTAGGGGCTACTAGACCCAACCATGGCTCACAAACTATAACTCAAGACAGCTGGCTTGTAAGCTTGTAATAATTATGATTATTATCATAACGTGATGCATTGCAAATAGCAAACCACACAGATGCAAACACCAGCACTCCCAGCTAAGAAGCTGATGCCACGGCTCTTCAGAGGTCAAGAGCAAATTAAAACCCAATATTTTTACAGTTATTTTCCATTGGCAGAGAACATAGGTGAAATTATTTTAGACAACTTTGCTCTGTACTTCAGCAAAGAAAAAAATACATTCTTTAGTGTAATATATTTCTCAAGGTTAATGAAAATACAAAGCACTAAAAAAGGAATCTCTAATGACTTCTAAAAATATAGCCTGTGATTTTTTGCTTCCATCCGGATACTACTTTTGATTTATGCATTTTAGCTATATAAATTAAGTAATATGGATTGAGGTTAATATTAAAAATTAATTTTTAATTCACATATATTAAATCCCTAATGAATAGAGAGTTTCATGTCTAAACAGTAACAAAGTCAAAATGTCCTGTGGAGCACTTAACATGTTAACTGTAGTTCTACTTTTCTTTTCCTTTATTTTTCCACTAATCTTGCAAAACTGACCCAAAACTAAAAGTGGAAAGAGAGACAAGCATAATTCTCTTTCTGCATTTTCTATAAAATAAGATTAAATTAGAAAGCTATTTGTGTCCTCGGGGTAGTATATCGAGATGCTATGTCTCCTTCCCGCAGTGAATCTCTGCAAACTTCCCAGTTATCTATGTGAGACTGACAACCGGGCAGCTCTCTCCGTTGAACTTCCTCGTGTCACGCTGGGGAAACATTTCTTGTAGCATCAGTACCTTTCAAGCAAACAATGTTTATAAATAAGATTATCACTGGCAGGAATCATGAGAGAAATCTCTGCTATTGTGGTAACTAGTAAGAGGACCAAAATCAATTTACCTCTTGATGCAGACAAAAGATAGTCATCCCCTGAACAGAATACAGTATACAGTCCAGCTAGATATTTCACTTTGAAGATATTTAATTGTTCAAAATGGAGGCAGCAGCATCTCCACCTGGTACTGAGCCAGTACTCACACATCCATGACAGATACATAAAAACCTTATGAGGAAAAGAAAAACAGAGTGCCAACGGCATTTAGGAACGTGTCTTAGTCATTCAGGATGCTGTAACAACGCCTAGACCAGATGGCTTCAACAAATATTTATTTCTCACAGTTCCGGAGGCTTGAAAACCCAAGGTCAAGGTGCTGGCTGATTCAGTTTCTGGGGAGGGTCCACCTCCTGGTTCCCAGATTCCACTGTGTCCTGCCATGGCAGAAAGGATCAGGAGAGCTGTCTCTCCTGTGTCAGGGCACTACCCTCATTCAGGAGGATGCCACCTTCATGACCTAATTACCTCCCAGGGGCTGTACCTCCAAACACCATCACCTTAGGATTTCGGTCTGTGAATTTAGCGGGGAGGTACAAACATTAAACTCATTACATCATGATTTTCAAAGTATCATTATTTAACCAGACCTTCTCTGTAGATAATCTTTTTTTTTCTTTGAATATTTTCAGCTTTATTGAGGTAAGAACTGCACATATTTTAAGGTACAATTTAATAGGTTTTGGCATATGTACATACACCCATCAAATTAATCTAATAAGCACACACACACAACCACCATACACATGTATAAATTTGTTACCACATACATGCTCTATGGTTCAATTTGTATAAAATTCTGGATAATGAAAACAAATCATTATGACAAAAAGCAGGTCAGCAGTTGCCTGGGAAGGGCAGGGTTTGTGAGAGTGCTGAGAGGAGGGGGAGATGACAGAGGGGCACAAGGGATTGTCTTTGTTCAGTATTTCTTGCTCATTTTGATTCTTTTCTCTTTTATATAAATTTTAGAATGTTATCCAAATGTCAAAAAGCTATATTTTGGAAATGTTCATTGAACTTAAATGTTGATTTTATATAAATTTTAGAATGTTATTCAAATGTCAAAAGGCTATATTTTGGAAATGTTCATTGAAATTGCATTGAGTTTATATGTAAGTTTGGAACCACAAGCATCTCTCTTGTACATGATCTTTTCTGCTTTTGCAAATAATGTACTCACTTTGCATGTCTAGGCCAAAAAAAAAGTCTATAGGATCAGAATGTGATAATTAAAAATTTGGGATTCTCCACATGCAAAATACATATTTGCATATATATAGGAACAAAATGGTCTAACAAAATGTTCTACTGACAAAAATATTATGATTATAATATTAATGCTATAATTATAATTATTCCTCATCCCTCATTTCCCTTGCTGGTATTCCCCCACCTCCACCCCAACACTATCACAGTTGATTTTCCCTCTGGCCATTCTTCTTTCCTATTATTGTAGGCTGTGAGAGCAGAACTATGGGAAAGAGAGGGAGTGTAAGAAGAATGTGCAGTTCCTGTTTTCAGGAAGTAGGTCCCAAAGGGTAAGGGATGCTCTCAAGAGAATGCAAATCAGGAACAAGGCACATTGGGGTGTGAGCACCAGCTACACTGACTCAGAGCAGAGAGGTCCTCTGCTCTATCCAGTTTATAACAACCATAGTCATACCTGCCATCTGTCACCCCCATCCCTGTTTGCAGGCCTGGAAACCAAAGAAGTTATGACAATCACACCCGTGATACAGCAACATGGTCCCCCCAAAGGTGTCCGTGAGCTGATCCAAGAGCCTGACCTATGTTATCTCACATGGCAAAAGGCACTTTGCAGGTGTGATTATGTGAGGTCCCTGAGATGGGGAGTGGATCTTGGCTTGTCTAGCTGGGCCCATGCTATCATGAGGGTCAGAGTCAGAGAAGACCTGTGATGGCAGAGGCAGAAGTCGGGGGGCGGTACGCAGGCACCTCTAGCAGGCAAAAAGGACCAGGGAGTGCTTTCTCTCCTGGAGCCTCGGGAAGGAACCCAGCCTTGCTGACACCTTTACCTGAGCCCAGTGAAGCTCACTTTGGACCGCTTACCTCCAGAACAGAGTTCTTTGGTCAACTTGTTGGTGTCAGAGGTGTGCCCATATTAAGCAACATTAATCCTGGTCAGCTTCCTCCTTTGTTTATTTTCTTCAAAAAAACATGTATTAAAGATCAGTTAGACACATAGCCTTGTGTTGGTAAAGCAAGAGAGCCGAGGATGGAAAAATCCTGCACTACTGCTGCAGAGACCTCCACATTCCATAGGAGGGAAGGGCCACTAACATAAATAACCCATCAAAGTAGATTATGGTAAGTATCAGAGGAAAGTGAAGAATAAGTGTGTTAGAGATTCACAAAGAGCAATACTAGTGCTTCTTGTAGAGCACACGTCTAATATATAGATCCACTTGAGTTCTAACTGAGGGAGTCAAGGATAATTTGGTGAAGGCAGGGGAATTTAAGCTGGCCAAAGACATGATCCATCACAAAAAGGCATGGACCACGTCCAGGAAGCATGCACTAGATGCCAAGGTCCAGGCAACCAGGACTCGTCAGATCTGTTCACTCCTCTACCCTGCTGCCCAGGGCTCTGCCTAGCAATAAGTTCTCACAAAGTATTGAGAGGGAGGGAGGGAGGGGTGGAAGGAGGGAGATGGAGTAAGAAGATTCTTGTGAGGATAGGAGACAGACATTGCAGAGCATCCCATTGTGGAGCTACTGTGCCCAATGTGTGCTCTTCAGAAGAACGTAGTGTCCAGTTCAGCACGATGTGTCTGGGAGGGGACCCTGCCCCTGGAAGCACATGTCTGACAGCTACAAACAGGTGCCAGGTATATTTCTAAGTTCTTATCATGCATCCACCACTGGATCTTCATAAAGTTCTAGGAGGCAAGTGTTCTTGTCATCTCCATTGTTAGGCAATAAACTGAGGCAGAAAAAGTTGAAACAACTTCTCCAAGATCAAACAGACACCAGCCGCAGCCCTCTGACTTCAGAGCCTGCAGCCAGTGTCCTGGCAAAGAGCTGTCTGTGCACTTAGCATCTGGCCACTCTGTTCCTGTGCGCTTCTTTTGCCTATCCCTGGGTGATTTTTAAAAGAACACCCAACATTGATAAATGAGCAGGAAGTGGGAGATGATATGCTCTAACTTGGTGGACACTTCTGGAGAAGCGACACAGCGATAGGTTCTAAAGCTGTGGAAAACTCATCTTTGGCCTAGTCTATCCAATTTCTAAGGATTTGCCCTAAGATACACAGAGGTACAGATGCTAGAATGACCATAAGAGCATTTTTATAACAGCAAAAAAATTAAAATCGATCTATATATTCAACAATAAGAGCTAAATGATGTGGGAAGTACACTTATGTCATTTTTAAGTGAGAATGCAATATCCAGAGCCATGCAAAACATCCTTGTTTGAATACAAATCATGTGTATGCAGACACACATAACAATTTATACACACGTAACACATATATGAGAGAGAGAGAGAGACTTGGAAATTCATATTACAAACCTTTCAGAATAGCTGGCACTGACACCTCCGAGCAGTTATTTCGAGCAGAGTGCGTTGCACAGAAACATACTCAGTAGTGATGGAATACTTGAAGATGGATTTTTTTTCATCTTCTCTTTTATTCAGATTTTTCACAAGAAAAAAGTTTCTTTTATAGTCAGAAAATTAAATAATCATAAAACTACACCTGGGTGTGTCTATCGCTGCCATATTTCATTTCCACTTGGCGTTTCCCTCTGCACATCGTAGTGTCCCCAGGAGCGAGCTCTGCCAGCGGTGACACGAGCCTGCCTCTGGGGTCCCTGGCATTGGTAACCCGCTAAAACCAAAGGACCGCTCTCAGTGCCGGGGCCTGATCTGCCTCTGCGCCCCTGCAACCCGGGTTTGCTTTGATGTGAGCAGCAGCCGCATGTCTGGATCAGCTGAGGGGCCCGGGTCAGGCTGGGCCTGTGTGCTTCCGCCGGTCTCCCCTGGATGGTAGACAGCAGAGTTCACCTCGGTCGGGGTCATGATTAAATGGGGCCTCCAGAGTACAGATTTTCATTTTCAATACCGCTCCTAAGTTTTCCACTTCCCTGAGTACTTCTTTATTTAGAGTTTACATTGTAGAAACCCCACATGCAAAGAACAATGAAATAAAGGTTCTTTCTCCCAGATTCTCCTGTTCAACCAGAAGGGCAGCAGGGTCAAGGTGCCCAGCTCCCCAGCTAACCTGAAAAGGGCTTCCATATCCCCAGTGCCACAGAGGATGTTCCCTCCCCAGCCCCCTGAGCATGTGTGCTCTAGGCATAACGGAAGCACACAGATCAGGCGGATGCTCCTGCTGGAATGCAGATGACCTTTGCTCTCCTACAAAACCAGGTAGACTGGATGTAGGGCCCCCTCTCTCCAAAGGGCATTATCTACCTGGACCCATGCGGTGGTTAACTTTAAGTGTGTCCCTCTTGGCTGGGCCACGGTGCCCAGATACTCGGGTAAAGATTATTCTGGGTGCTTCTGTGAGGGTGTTTTGGGGAGATATTGATATTAGTAGATTTTTAGTGAAGCACACTGCCCTTTATAACACGGATCAACCTCGTCCACTCAGTTGAAAGCCCGAATGGAACAAAAAGATGGACCCTGCCCAAGCCAGAAGGAACTGTCTAGGTTTTGGACCTGCACTGGCCTCTCCTGGGTCTCAGCCTGCCAGCCGAGCCTATGGATCTGGACCGGCCAGCCTCTATAATTTTGTGGACCTATGCCATGTAGTAAATCATACACACACACTCACATCCCACTGGTTATGAAGCACCCTGACAACCTATCACACTTACTCTCTAGATTCTCTTTCTTTGGGTCCATGGCAACCCCTGCAGGCACCAACCTTCAACTGTTACTCAACTGACATTTCTGCAGTATCTCCTCTCTTGATCCCCGACAGTCCCTGATCTGCTGTGGCTCTGGCGACTGCTCCTACTCGTGTGCCTAAGCCATACCTGAGCCATACCACTTTATGCTTTAGCATTTCATCTTGCACAAAACAAGATGGGCCAGAGAGAGACTCAAAAAGATTGCATTCCTGGGAGCCAACTTGTATGCTATTACGTAAAATTTTCCTCATTGTGTTCCCTTTCTTTCCACCAAACACTCTTCTCATATTTCAACCCAAATAGATGCAGGTGTAGCATCTAGGAAGGGGAGCACTTACTCAGTGGATCCTGGCTGGCCTTTTTAGCATCCTTCATAGAAAGGACACTCTGATAGCCCTGTCTGCAGATGAAGGGTTGGAGGGAGAGGACCTAGACAGTAATGGCTTCAGATGCTTTTACACCACATTTCAGCGCCTTGGAGATGCCCGGTGCTGACATTTTGTCATCTTCATAACAGAGAAGGGTGTTTCTGTTGGTTTGGGTTGTTTTGCTTTATTTGCATTTTCGTGGTTATAACAATTGGATAAATTGTCATTAGGTTGAGCAAAGTCTCAGGTCTTGTACTTTAACTGAACTAGAAATTATGTATTGGTTGTAATAGTGATTAGACATTCACAAAAGGGATTATTTTGCCAGGGCTGAAACTTATAGAGAAACACAGAGTATAAATGAAACATGTTCTTTTTAAAGTAATACTCATGACTTTTTTTTTTTTTTTTTTTTTTTTTTTTTTTTTTTTTTTTTTTTTTTTTTTTTTTTTTTTTGGTTTACTCATTCAAAGACTACATATTGAGTATCTTCTGTATGTAACCAAAAATAAATGTACCTTTCCTAAGCCTGGCTGGATGCACATCACACACAAAATCTAGTCTAACTAATGTAATTAGACGATCCTCATCATCATCCTAATCAACACTTGGTTACTTAGGCAAAAGAAGAAAAAAAGGAGGAGAAGGATTTATTGAGAAGCAGTTGAGTGACATTCTAATCCTGCAGAGTCTTTGCCTTGCAAAGAGTCAAGTGCATACGGCATGCGAATCACATCTTCAAGAGCGTACTCCATCACTTGCCCCAGCAGAAATCTCATCAGAGCCATTCTGTACTAATCCATACTTGTAGGCTGAATTAAATCTAAAAGAAACATCCTGCAGAATTCCAGGGTCTGTTGGGATCTGAAACAGCACCAGTGCATACATTCCACCAAGTATTCTTGCTCAACATCACAGTCCATAGATCCAAAAAAGCCTATGTGAAGCCTGTAATAAACTAAGGCTCAATGAGAGGGTGCAGGTGCAAGATAAAGGGTAACAAAAATTCATTACCTGATATAATAGTTTTCCCTGAGGTGTCTGCAGGGTCTAAAGGGCAGGTTTGCGCTAATTAAATATCAGGGAGTGCAAGAGACTCTGACCGCCCCCTCCTCTGCCTCTCCCTCCAACTTACTGCTGTTTGAATAAGATTATGTCTCAGAAACAACCTTCTCTTCCACCTGAATTCTTTTCTCTGCAGCACTGTGAGCAAAGACTAACACGGAAATCCAGGCACAGTAGAGTGAGGAGTGGGCACTGAGATTCAGAATCAGAGCACGTGACTACATCACCAGGGACACCTTGGCTACAGCTACTCCCGGCTCCAACCACAGCCTGCCTAAGATGCTTCCAGAAGGCCCCTCGCCTTGCCACTGCACCCAGAGCACTTCCCCAGGTCCTCCTCCGGCACCTCACCCGCACGTCACCTTTTCTCTCCTGGTGGTGTTCCTAGGCACCCGCACCTCTCTTGACCTTCCTGACTGTGCTCCAGGCACAGTGTCCTGCCTCCGATCTGGACTTCAGCAGCCCTCTATTCTGAGCCTGGCGACAGCTCCTGCTCCCCCATTCCCCCTCCCAATGCCAGAGATTCCAACTTGCCTGTACAGGAAAAAGGACAGCTGGAAGCAAGCAATGAATCATACATCTGCAGAATCTTTCAGCTATGTTTCCTAAAGCAGTCCCTGCAAACTGAGCTCCCCTGGAACCCTAGGGCTAACGTCTGTGTTGCAGGGCACTGGAAATGTATCTTGACTCCATCTCACATGCTGGATTCGTGAAGGTTCTCCAGAGAGACAGAACCAGTGGATGTGCAGATAGATGGGAAGAGACTTCTGGTGAGAAGCTATCACCCAGAGAACTGGCAGCTAAATATCTGCAGTGTGGGCTGATAGGCAGGAGACCTGGGAGAACCGATGGCTCAGAGGCAGTCCACAACTGGCTGCTGGGGAAACCTCTGTCCTTTGTTCTAGTCAGACCTTCAACTGATGGACGAGGCCCACCCCCATCATAGAGGGCAATCTGCTTTATTCAGAGTCCATTGATTTAGTGTTAATCTCATCCAAAAATCACCCTCCAAGTTTGCACATAAAGTTAACCACCACACCCAATAATATTATAAACCTAAACTTCAAACATAAGACAATAATTATTTTTTTAAAGTAGTAGACTTTCTCCTTGCCTTGGAAGTAGGGAACTATATTAGACAAGATACCAAGAAAGTGACATGCAAAAAGAAACATAATTGAAAAACCATCTTATTCTATTGTACAATGAAACTCAGAACTTGAGAGAGGGAAACGACAAGCCACTGAGAGGAAAAATATACTTGCAGATAAACACAGCCAGTGAAGTATTTGTATCTAGAAGATATTTTTTAAATGTCTGTGCATCAGTAGGAACAAAGGCAAATAGCCTAAATTTTTTAAATGGGCAAATAACTTTAACAGGCATGTTATAAAAGTGGTGATATAAATGGCAAATATCATCACATAGTCCTACTACCCACTACCAGAGGGTCGCACTTGAAAAGGCTAACAATTTCAAGGGGAGCAGGGAAAGCAAAGGGACCTCTTTGTGGGGTGCTTCTGGAGACTGACCCCATGCTACACAAGCATTCTGCTGCTGAGTTGCAGCCCAGCCTCAAAGGGAAGTCTCACGAGGTGGTGAGGATGAAACTCATACAACTGGCTTTGGAAAACTGCTTGAAATGTCCAAGCAAAGTGGCGCATTTGTGTGCCTTCTATTTAGCCCTAGCAGGTAGGCGGGCGTATCTGTGTCAAGATGTTTATATTAGAATGTTAAAAGTAGGCGCTGAGGCTGTAGCTCAGTGGTAGAGCACTTGCCTAGCATGCATGAGGCACTGGGTTCGATCCTCAGCACCACATATAAATAATGAATAAAATAAAGATCCATCAACAACTAAAAAAAATTTAAAATAACAACTTTAAAAAAAAAAAAAAAGAATGTTAAAAGCAGCACTTTTCATATTGACCAAAAACCTAAATGATCCAAATGCCCAATAACAGAATAAGGAAATAAACTGCGGCACGCTTCAATGGGAACAGAATGACGGCAACCGTAAGAAGCATGTGGTGTCTGTCTCATGGGCAGGGGAGGGAAAGAATCCTACACAGAAGAGTATCCGCTGCAGCTCTCGCCCACAGGATACTGGCCAGCAGGGAAGTGGCTTCTTGCCGCCAAGAGCCAGCCTCCAGGATGCCGCCCACGGACGAGGAAGGGCTGATGCAGCCCCCGGTTTCATGGGTGAACGTACTCTACAAAAATGCAATGAATGGCACATTTATGATCCGGGCATTTTTCTGAACATATGTCATACACGGCTTTTTAATAAAATTATCAATATGAGTATTATTGAACAATTCAGGGCAATAACTATGTTACCAAGGAACAAGAGGCAACAGAGAATCTTCCTAAATTCAGGATAAATTACTACTGCTGCTTCCTAGCCCATGGGGCCCACAAAGCAGGGGAAATCAAATTAATTTGCATACAAACGGCAGGCAGGTTCCAGGAGGCATGCATGGGTTCTGCTGAGAGATGCTGGCAGGTGAGTTAAGGGCCTCGCAGGAAGTCCATCCCGCTCTGTTTTATTTATTTTAATAAGATAACAAAACAGAATTAATCATTTAGGAAGAAATTTTCCTGAAGATAAGAGTCTCTGACGGACCTGATTTTTAAATGATACTCACAAATTACCTAATTATCTTATTCCACTGAGGCCAAGAGTGAAAATACCTAGGCTTCTACTTAGTCAGTGAGTCCAACATATTCTCTGTGTGAAAGGGGACCTAGTTAGGTACCAAAACCTCAGACGGGGGATAAGGAGGTTCAGCCGTAAAGAAAACGTTGAGTCCCTAGCCCTACAGGAAAACAGACATGAGTGGAGACACAAAACACCATTTGAATCCTGGGAATTGCCATCTTCTTATCCTGATGTCATGTGTTGGATTGTATTTGTGACAAGATATGTGACATAAAATTTACCATCTTAACCATGTGCAAGTGTGCAGTTGGGTGGCAATAAGAACATCCCCATGTTGAGCAGCCACGTTCACCGTTATCTCCAGAATATTCTTCAGCTTGCAAAACTGCACCCTTCAAACGTCAAGTCCCAGTACCCCTAAGCACCCCATGTGAATGGAACCCTGCAGCATTTCTCTTTGAGACTAGCTTCTTTCCCTAAATGTAAAGTCCTCATTATGCATGCATGTTATAGCATGTATCAGGATTTCTTTCCTTTTTAAAACTAATATTCCATTGTATGTATGGGCCAGATTTTCTTTATCCACCATCCATCATTGATGGATACTTGGAGACTTTCCACCTTTTGGCTTTTGTGACACATTTTTAACTTGAGGTTCTTCATGATCAAAGAGGATGGAAAGCTGGGGATATAGCTCAATGGCAGAGCACCTCCCCTTCACGTACCACCAAGCACTAGGTTTGATCCTCAGCACCATATAGATAAAAGATGTCCAAGTTATTTGACATTCCTCCAATTAGAAGGTGGAATTGACGTTCTCTCCCCTGGAATCTAGGGGAGCTCCATAACCATTTGGTCAGTAGAGGACAGTAGAGCAGAAATAAAACCAGTGTCTGTGTCCAGCCCTTGAAAACCAGCAGCTTCCCTTTGCACTCACTTGGGACCACAGTGCTGGGCTATGATATTGGAGCAGCCACATGCAGGTGTCTTGCCCTCTGTCCTCACTGACCCTGCCTCCCATTATCCCAGACAAGACCCCCAACAAGTGAAGAAAGCCACATGGGCCCTCCAGACCAGCCCTTCCACTGTCTGCAGAAGGAAACCCAGTCAGGGCCAGCTACAGCACAGTCACTAAGTCAGCCATGCCCAAATTCCTGGCCCCCAAAATCCCCAAATATAATAAAACCTTTCTTTTAAGACACCAAGTTTGGGAGTACATTGGGAACAATAATAGATCACCAGAACAAACACAACTACAGAACTTCAGAAAACTCCTGAGGCTTTGCAGGGGAATCTCCCACCCAAGAAGAGCTATCAGATCTTTAACCAGCCAAGGAGCCATGCAGGAAAAGCCCACCCCAGGGCCAGGCTGAGATATCCAGTGGATCTGAATGACCAGACCACAAGGAACATTGGAGTTTCTACCCTGGGTTGAATTTGCTCACTCATTTAACAAAGCTGCAAAAAACACAGTGGGTAGACATTGCACTGGGCACCAGGTTGGCCAAGGTGAGGTCGTGGTGCATCTGCTCTCCCTACCAACATCTCCTGGTTCTCACCAGCACCTCAGAACCCAGCCTCCACTAGGTTGCTGTCCTCCGACCCTGACTTTCCATTCCCAAGTCAAGACAAGCTCCAGAGGTGGAGGCTACTGTGAGCCAGGACGTGCCAGTGCTGCTACCACCACCATCAGGTGCCACTCTAAGACCACAGCCATCTCCTAGGAAGTCATTTTGCCTTTAAAAAAGTTAAATGAAGCAATGATATAGCCAGGTACTATTTGAAAATGGCATTGTCTAGTATCTGCTACTGAACTGTATTTCATTCATTTCAAAGGTACAGTCTACTAGAATTTTCCCAGGGTGCATTTTAGAATTCATGGGAGAGACAGAAACTCAGTGTTAACTTCTTAGGACTAAGAAAACACGTTGAATCCGAAGGGAAAAGTGAGCAGAATATAAACAGCTCTTAGGGAAAAAGTTCTCTCTCTCTACAGGAAGACAGAGCCAGCCGATTGCTTCTAACAGGTCTTGGACTACTCTCCGAGCTTGGGGCGATCATCTTACCAGGTTTAGATTTGTTTTATTTCAGAAGGAGGCCTTCCTCCATGGGGGTGGGAATGAGGGCTCATTTACACGGTAAAGCAAAATGAGCTTGTCCTGAAGTCACAAGACAAAGTCTACTCCACCTGGCTTTCCATGGAGCTGTCACTGTGTGCACCATGGTGACTTCGGTGCAGAGACTCAGCTATGCCTGTTCCTAGGCCACGAGAGCCCAAGTTGCACACATGAGGAGACCCATCCCCACCACAGTGAGTCTCTAGCATTTGCCTTGGTGATACAAGCATGTGCCGGCCAGCAGGAGAGCCCCCGAGCTCTGGCATGGCCTCAGACCTGCAGCCTTCTCTGCCCTGTCGCATCTGCTCAGCCTGTTGTGGGAGCGTCCCTGTCCTTGCTCTGACTCACAGTGAGTTGGGTCAGAACCCTGTGATGAACTGTTTATTCGAGTCCATGCCACCCATTAACAGTGCTTCAGTGGTCTTAGAACACCCCAAACATACCTGAGGCTCCTCACCCCAAGTATCCCAAACTCAAAAAAAACAAAATGTGAGTAGGCGTGCACATTAGAGTTCTCCAGAGGAACCGGACCACGGGCTGCACAGAGATGGAGAAGGAGACTTGTTGTGAGGGATTGGCTCATGCCATTATCGGGAATGAGAGGCCCAGCAGTCAGGAAGCAGGGGCCTCAAGGAAGCGTGTGGTGTAGATCAGTGCATGACCAAAGGCCAGGGAACCAGGGAGCCAACGGCCGAGTCTCTGGCCAAGTCCGAAGGCCAAGAACCAAGAGGGCTGATGATGTCCCTGGGCACAAGAAGAGGAGAGAGAGCAAACTCCCTCACCCCACACTGCCTGGGTTCTATTTGAGCCCTCCGTGGACCGGATGGTGCCCAGTCATGTTGGTAAGAGTGCATCTTCCTCCCTCATCCCGCTAATTAAATGGCAATGTCTTCCAAAAGCACCCTCGTAGACACACCCAGAAATGACGTCTTCCAGCCATCCTGGCACTATTTGACCTGGTCCAGTTGCCACTAGCCCTCTTGTTTCCAGGCACCACTGACCTCAGGCTTGTGCTGGTGCACAGGTCCGCCACAGCAGACCCCTCACATGTGACCCCGATCAGGGGCTTTGAACACAGATTGGTCCACTGCCTTAAGGGCCACACCACACCCAGACTGAATCCCGTAGCTCCACGTGCGCCTCTCCACCTCCCTCCCTTTGCCCTCGGCCAACTGCTGGGATTCCAGTGTCCTTTCCAACGGACGCGTCCCTAATTGTGACAGGTATACCCATCCAAAAACAGGCTTGCAAACAATGAACCAAATTGAGTAAAGGAAAGCAATCACTGACAATTCTTGGCTTGTTATTACATGGCTATGGTAAGAAAAAAAAATCTTAACATTGTAGTAAGTTTCTCTCAGCCAGGTTCCTAAATTTGAAGATCTAAAGATAAGAAGTGACTGGTTACAGATTTGTTAGGGAGGGTGGTTTTCATCAGAGAGCCTAGATATAAATCTCAGGAGTCACAAGCCACAGAACCTGTGCAAGGCAGCTCCAAGCCTCCACACTCCCTCTACGAAAGCAGCAGAGATGCCCCTGGGGGAGGCTGCCGGCTGCCGAGAGGATGACAGGTGGTGATTTGTACAAAGCAGACACACTGTCAAAACCAGAGTTTGAGGGGAAACGTGATTCTCTGCTTCTGCTGGTGGGTGGGGTCCGTGTAAGCCGCAGGTCCCTGCAGCCGGGAAAGCCTGAGTTGGTGGTGGCAGCTAATCGCAGTGGGGCATGCTGATGCCTGCCAGCCGCACCTCCGAGACTCTCAGCAAAGCAAAGCCCAATTCTTCTCCACTACCATGGAGTAGTGCGCCACAGCCTCAAGGTCACGCCCTGAATAGTGGCTATGCCCTCCAGAGTGGCAGTAGACCCCAGCAACTCACCACCAACTTCGTTCCTGACTCTTGTCTCACAAATCTGAATAAAATTTACAGGATCATGGAAGGCAGGTGTGAAGAGAGGAGGAGCTATTCAAGAGTAAAGAATAGACACAGAGGGGCTGGGGCTGTAGCTCAGTGGTAGAGCGCTTGCCTCACGTGCGAGAGTCGCTGGGTTCGATCCTCAGCATCACATAAAGATAATAAATAAAATAAAGATATTGTGTCAATCTACAACTAAAAAAATATTTAAAAGAATAAACACAGAACTCTCACAGGGGCGAGCAGGAACCCAATAGCAGGCTGCCATGTAAGTGTGCTGGTCTAGGAGTTTGTAGGGCACTTGGGTCAACACTATTGGTCCAAACGTATGCTGATCAGGGTTTGGAAAAGTGACCTTGCTATTGGTGAGCCTTGCAATCCCATTCAGGTCTTCTTGCTGCTCCCGGGAAGTGGGAGGTTGAGGCCATCGGACGGTGGTTGCTCAGGGGCTTGGGGCTGTGGCGCTGGCTGGAGTAGGCCTCCTTGCCTGTCCAGGCTGCTGCAGGGTGGCAGGTGAGTGCACCCTGTCTTGCCTCAGCCAGTGCTCACCACCTCCACCTCCAGCCCTCCTGGGACACTGCTCTGTTACACCACCACCTCTCAGTGAGGATTACGGCTTGGCTGCAGGGAGCCAGGTCACAGGTAAGGAATCACACGATGCAAATCCAAGTGTGTCATTCATCTTTCTATCCTTATCAGCACTGGCCGGGTTTTCTTGGGGAAACAATCCTAATTGATGAACCTCAACAACAGGCAGTGTAAACAGAAGGACCAAAGGACAATAAGAGTGCCAAGAAGGAACTTGGGGATGATTTGGTCAAATTATGTTTTACCTATTGAACAGGCTTATAGTAAAATGAAACCTATTTGTGTAACAAGAACCAAAGTTTTTACCCACGGCCTCCCTCATGGGAAAAACCAAGAAGGCGGCAAAATTGAGGAGTTCTGCCTCCTAGAAGCTTGGGTGTTTTTAACATCACAATGATGGGGGGTTATTGTAAATACTCTGCAGTTCGGTGGAATAAGAAAAATCCACCAAAAGAAAGAGAGTCTTTTAGTAAATGCTTATTTACTTAAGAATATTTTCCCTTAAAACTTACAGCCAGATCTTGGCAGAGAATGAGGAAGAAGTCTGGGGAAGAGAAGATGCCTGAGGCCCAAGTTTTGTCCTACTGGTCTGCACATTTCGCCACCCACCGCTGGACAGGTGTGTGGACCTCAGGTCTCAGTCCTGGACACACCCCCTGGCTGTGCCAGCTCTGTGCATAGAGTGTATCTTTTTCCCTTGCCCTCTGCTTAGTACATATCTTCTTCCTTTTTCTTTCTTTTTTTCTTAACAGAAAACCTCTCTCCCACTCCACCCCACATTTTAAGTAGTGATGTGCCTTTATAGAAATGTGAGTATAAACCTGCACCTACTAGAAGAAAATGTAGGCCCAGCTCTCCATCGTGTCAACCTAGGAACTGACTTCCCAACGCTCCAATATATTGTCTCGGGAACTGACTTCCTTAACAAGACTCCTAAAGCATAGAAGTGAAATCAAGAATCAATAAATGGGATGGTATCAAACTAAAAAGCTTCTTCATAGCAAAGGAAACAATTAAAAACATAAAGAGAGACCCTACAAAATGGGAGAAAATCTTTGCCACCTGCACCTTAGATAGAGCATCAATCTCCAGGATATATAAAGAACTCAGAAAACGTACACCAAAAAAACAAATAACCCAATCAATAAATGGACAAAGGAACTGAACAGACACTTCTCAGAAGAAGAAATACAGATCATCAACAAATATATGAGAACATTTTCAACATCTCTAGCAATTAGAGAACATTTTCAACATCTCTAGCAAACCACACTGTCACTCCAGTCAGAATGGCAATTATCAGGAATACAAATAACAGTAAATATTGGCGAGGATGTCGGGGAAAGGCACACTCAAACATTGCTGGTGGGACTGCAAATTGGTGCAAACACAATGAAAAGTATTATGGAGATTCCTCAGAAAAAACTAGGAATGGAACCACCATTTCACCCACTTATCCTACTCCTTGGCATATACTCAAAGGACTTAAAATCAGCATACTATAGTGATGCGGCCACATCAATGTTTATAGCAGCTCAATTCACAATGGCTAAGCTATGGAACCAACCTAAGTGCACTTCAACAAAAGAATGGATAAAGAAAATGTGGTGTATATATACACAATGGAATATTACTCAGCCATAAAGAAAAATGACTTTATGACTTTTGCCCATAGACAGATGGATCTAGAGAGCACCATGCTAAGTGAAATAATCTAATCCCAAAAAACAAAAGCTCAAACATTTTCCTTGATATGTGAATGCTGACACTCAATAAGGGGAGTGGGGAATAGAAGTTCATTGGATAAGACAAAGGAGAATGAACTGAAGGGAGGGGGGTGAGAATTGGAAAGACAGTGGAATAAATCTAACATAATTTTTCTATGTACATGTATGAATACACCACAGTGAATCTCACCATCATGTACATCCACAAGAATGGGATCCTAATTATAATAAGATATATTCCATACTTGTATAATTATATCAAAATGGGTTCTACTGTCATGTATAACTAAAAAGAATGAATTTTTTAAAAATAAAAGGAATCCATGAGCACATCTGAAGTGCTCCTGATAAAATTTTAGCTACAGCTGGGTGTGGTGGCACACACCTGTAGTCCCAGAAGCTCAGGGGGCTGAGGCAGAAGGATTGCTAGTTCAAAACAAGCCTCGAACTGAGGCGCTAAGCAACTCAGTGAGACCTTGTCTCTAAATAAAATACAAAATACGGCTGGGGATGTGGCTCAGTGTCCAAGTGTCCCTGAGTTCAATCCCTGGTACAAAGAAAAAAGTACAAAAATTTTAGCTACAAACATTAAGAAGGACATCTGTGCTTCACACTTTTTGCTAGGCACCTCTGAGTTCCTCTTTAGGGCTAAAAGAATTTAGACTGAAAAGACTCATAGCTCATGACCACTTTCCTCTCTCACTGAACTTGAAGGAATTATTACCTCCATCCAAAACTCTTAATGTAGGAACAGAGGAGGAGCATGGGAAAAAAACAACCATCTCTCAGCACTCACACAAAGTGGATCTAGGACACTCCCTCCCCACCCCATGGAAACCAGAATTCAATAATGCTCAAATCCCTTCTATAAGATGAAATAACATTTGTATAAAATCTATACACATATTCCTGTATACTTTAAATCATTTCTAGATTACTTATAGTACATAATGTAAAGTAAATGCCTTATTAATAGTGTGTGTTTATTATTAATGTTAAGAATATCTGTCACCAGAAATCTAAAATCTAATTATCTTATTAATTATGCTGTGCTGTTTAGGGAATAAGGTCAAGGAAAAGAAGTACATATGTGTTTAGTATAGACGCGATTATTGAAAATATTTCTGCTCCATGGTTAGAGCCCATTGTAACAGATAGGCAGAGACCAGTGAAAGGAACGCAAAGCGTAAGAAAAGAAAATGAGTCTAAGATTGTATCATTCACATCTACTGACAGTCTCTGTTTTTTATTTTCCTTGTGGACCTACTGGGCGTCGTTAGTGTTTAGATGTACATAAGGCTCTAGAAGAGCAACAGGGTACAGCACTGCATCTGGGCGCATGCGCCACAGCCTTGGGGAGGCTGGGCTCTGTGTCTTGCACCAGGAGACCCCCACCATTCCGTTGCACACAACTGTCTCCAGTCAGGGCTAGCTCTTGGCAAGTCCACTGAACAGCGGTCAGGAGGAGAAACAGCCTCCTTGGAAACACGTAGCGCCCTAGAGGAAGCACAAAGCTTAATTGGGGCTGCAATTTCAGCATTTGGGATTTTGTGCCACAAGATGTTTATAAGATTTTAGATTTCTGGTGACAGATATTCTTTATTAAAACACACTGCAAATATGTGGGAATAGTTCCTGTCTCTTTTCCCAAATAAATGCTTGCCTTGATTCATGCCCATATTAACACAAAGATTTTTCTCCATCACATTCCTGAACACCATGACTTGCCTCAAATGAGATTTCTTGTTTTTATCAACCCAAGCCATTGCAGGGAAAATGTGTCTTTTCATTTAGCTTCTCAGGTGCTAATCAATTGCTAATTATCTTTAACCATATCGACCTTCTCCCACTGGTTTTTCCATATAGATTAATGAGTGACATTATAAGGAGCACAATTTCATGCATTGAAAGGAATGGGTTCATGCATTATTCACTCCACATAAATACATGCACTTTTATTTGGAACTTTCAAAGATCTCCGAAAGAAGCACAGAGGAGAGACAATTTAACAAAGGCAAGAACTGGGACAGGAAAATTATATACAGTGGAAATGGAGAAAAATAGACCAATCTGTGCCGAAATGAAGCAGCCAGGAAGGAAGCCGGCAGACAGACAAAACAAGCGAGGGCCTCCAGTGCGTGCACAGCCCATGACCTGTGCCACGGCCAACCCCATCCTGCCTGGGCGAGCGTCACACTTGCAGGCCCTCCGCCAGACCTTCTGGGTACCACGAGGACAAGCCCAGGCACATGCGCGCTGATACAACCCCCAGGGGCCTCCTGCTCTCTGGCTTCCTCCCTTGCAAGAGCAGAGCCAAACCATTTCAAGCATCAAGAAAAAAACCTTTTGCCAGAACTAAAAGAAGGATGAATAAAGATAAATGGCTTCTTTTTTCCCCTGAATTTTCCTCTGCTGTCTTCTTGGCCAACCAAGGAAGGCAGAGAAGGTTGGTGCCTTCTCCAAACAGGAGGAAGGCCAGTGTTATAAAGAAGCAGAAGAAACTGAAAATGAGAATCCAAGGAGAATACCACGAAGGAGCCGGGTATGGTGAAGGGTGTAGCTGGGTTTTGCCCAGGTCCTGGCCCACAGCTGCATAACCCTTGGAATAGTGTTTGTTTGTTTGTTTGTTTTTAAATATTTATTTTTTAGTTGTAAGTGGACACAATATCTTTATTTTATTTTTAATGTGGTGCTGAGGATCGAACCCAGTGCCTCCCGCTTGCTAGGTGAGCACGCTACCACTGCGCCACAATCCCAGCCCCTGGAATAGTGTTTTAGTACAAGCGTGTCTGTCACACTAATGGATGCCTCATAGTTGCTACTAGGCAGTTGCTGGATGGCCACCTGAACTGGTCACCAGGAAGACCAAGATGGGACTAGAGTGCTGAGACTTTGGGCTGCCCGACCTCTGGGAAAGAGAGCATGGCCAGAGACTGTGTTCAAAGGGCAGCCAGTGAGTTTTTCAGTCAGTGAAATCCCAATAAAATCTTTGGCCACTAAGGCTCAGGGAAGCTTCCTGGTTGGTGAACATGTTGATATGGCAAGGGTGTGACATTTCCTGACCACCAAGGGGGGCACAAAGGAGCTTTGCACCTGAGACCCTCCCAGATCTTGGCCTATGTGTCTCTTCGTTTGGCTATTCCTGACCTGAATCTTTTATTACAAAGCTATAGTCCTAAGTACAACTCTGTTTCCTGAGTTCTAGCAAATTAACCAGCCTGGGGGGTTGTGAGAAGCACAAACTTGTAGCCAGGTGGCTGTAGGTGCAAATGGCCTGGAGACCTCAGGAATGGGGCCGGCATCCTAGCAGGGATAGTCTTGCTGAGGACTAGGCCCTCACCTGGGTTGTGGAGTCTGACACTAACTCTGAACATCAGGTCAAAAGCACCGGCAGCCCATCCACTCAGGGAGCAAACCAACAAAGGCCCAGTACCCTTTCACCTTTGGCTTTTCGCTCTAACACAGTGCGGACCCCCATGGTACTCTTGACCTTGACTACAGAGCCTATGTCCCTGTCTCAGAGATGGAGTACAGTGGCAGGCCGAGCTCACATCCCTGTAAACGGGTGGTTTCCAACTCTTCCATTAAGCAGCAGGCCCTTTACCAAATACAATCTTATGAGACCCTTAATAAATAAAACGGACCAACACACCAGTTTATTAGTACTATCTAAGAGTAATGTTCAATTTTGCATTTACGCATGTATTACTCTAAAGTAGTTAATGACATTAGGAAGCTGGCGTGCCAGTGGTTTCCAGGATGGTGACGCTGGCCTTGACTGTAAGTCACTGGCGGTTGAATGGAGTTTGTGAAAGATCCCCAGAGCTGCTCTGGCCTGAAGGAAGCACCGCCTCTGAAGTGTAATGTCACATTCAAGACTTCTGTCTGTTTATAATATATTTAAAAATAAATAATTTTAAAATAGGTATTGGAAGAAATGAAGGACTGGCTTTTTCAATGGTATTATTTTCAAAGACTTGCAGAACACCTGAGGGCAGCCAGCAGACCAGGGCTGGAACGCCCAGCCCCACCCTAACAGACAAAGAGGACTTGGGTGAAGTGGGAACAAGAAATGAGACCACAGAAGGTCATCCTGACATCACAGCAGGTCATTAGGACACAACAGAGGGTCATTATGACATCATGGGTAGTCGTTATGACATCAGGACAGAGCATTATGATACCACAGCAGGCCACTATGACATCATGGGAGATCATTATGACATCACAGAAGATCATTATTACACAAAAGAAGGTCATTATGACATCATGGATAGGTCATTATGACATCAGGACAGAGCATATGACACTACAGCAGGACATTATAACATCACAGCATGTCATTATGACATCATGGGAGATCATTATGACACCATAGTAGAGCATCATGACATCACAGAAGATCATTATTACACAACAAAAGGTCATTATGACATCATGGATAGGTCGTTATAGAATCAGGACAGAGCATTATGACACCACAGCAGTACATTATGACATCACAGCAGGTCATTGTGACAGAATTGCAGGTCATTATGACATCATAGCAGATCACTGTGGCACTTCAGCAGGTCATTATGATACCACAGCAGGTCACTGTGACATCATGGATAGGTCCTTATGACATCAGAACAGAGCATTATGACACCACTGCAAGACATTATAACATCACAGCAGGCCATTACGACATCATGGGATATCATTGTGACACCATAGTGGGGCATTATGATATCCCA
The DNA here is from genome assembly GCA_004024805.1 of Geosciurus inauris. NCBI lineage: Eukaryota > Metazoa > Chordata > Mammalia > Rodentia > Sciuridae > Geosciurus > Geosciurus inauris. The sequence goes on along the minus strand of PVHX01019020.1, from coordinate 6,517 downwards.
GCAGGTCATTATGGCATCACAGAAGATCATATGACACAACAGAAGGTCATTAGGACATCATGCATGGAGATTATGACACCACAGCAGGTCATTGTGACACCACAGCAGGTAATTATGACATCATAGCAGGTCATATGACATCATGACTGAAAACTTTTCAAGAGATGAACGCATCCTGAGAGGTCAGGCAGAAGAAACCACTCACTGCCATAAAATCACAGCAATGAAATCAGGTCTCTCCCTGAGCTTTGGTTTAAAAAAAAAAAAAATTCTCATGAAAACTGGGTTTATATCTAACTAGAGCAAGGATAAGCTGGTGTCTACCATCCAGACCTTTCCAGACAGTTTGATAATCCTTGAACTAAAACATGAGGTTCCAATTCAGCCTTCCTAGATTACTCAGAAGTGTCCAGAGAAGTTAATATATGAAAATTAGCCTCAGGATTTCGAGGTCACTGAGGTACTAGGCAGATACAAACACAAAATCATTTAGAGAAAAATTCACAACCTGTACCACACAGGATCCCAAGACGCAGCTCCGCAGACACGGGCTTACAAGTGAATATTATGACCATGTGAGGAACGCACCCCTGAAAGCACGGAGACACCGGGACCACGGACATCCCAGGAGAGTCAGCACAGCCTAACTGATAGAATTAAAATATTCAAAAATTCTTTTAAAGAGTTGAAAAACACGAAAAGACACAAAAAAGAACCAAAAAGAACTTAGTAGGAAATAGGAAAAGGAAGGGCAAAGGGCCTACAGAATTCTAAGTTCCATCATTTATCTTGTTTGATAAACTATAGGAGAGAAAAAAGAAACATCAAACATATTATACTTCTAAAAGAAAAGAACAAACAGAACGTTTTTAAAAACTAGTAGAAAACATAAACGTTCCCATTTTAAAATCACATGTCCTAGATAAGAAGATCTTCTGAATGGGCTCCTACTGATCCCTAGTTCTCGTGCTCAGGTCCCAGTGTGGTACCCCACCCTTGAGTGTAAGCTGGACATGAACCCTCCTTTCTGGAAGCAGACCATGGCGGTGGTGATGGGGTGCCACTTCTGGGATTCAGTCCTGCCTGCAGCTTCTCTTTGGCTGTTCTCATCTGCTTGCTCCCAGAGAGAGGTCCACCAAGGAGGAACTGCAGGGGGCTGAGCCCACAGCCGGCAGGGAGGGAGGTCCTCTGTGTGAGAACCCAGGGGCAGGCTGTGCAGCAGGTCCTGGTTCAGTCGGGCCTTGGCATGACTGCAGCCAGAGCAGCAACCAGAGTGAAGCAGAGGCCTGGGGTCCTGACCCACAGACTCAGAGATGTAACAACTGCGTGCCATTTCCAAGTGGCTAATTTGGGGATAATTTGTTATTCTGTAATAGATAGCCCACATGCATCCCAAAAAATAAAAATAAAAATAAATATTCGTGGAGCCTCGTCACTGTGAAACTTCAGTGTAGCAAACACAAAATATCTTAAAAACAAACAGAAAGGAAAACAAAGTGCATGTTCAAATGAACAAAGATTAACATTGAAGGACCAGAAGATGATGAGTCAATCGCCCCCGCCTGAGTCTAGATCCAACTGCCACCCTCCTAGAGGAGAGGAAGAACAGAGACCCTTCAGGTGGAGACGGAGCCGAGCCGCCACTCACAGATCCCTGCACCGCTCAGAAGACACAGCAGAAAGGAGGAGGCGGAAGCCAGAGGAAGGAGCAAACCAGCAGGAAAGGTGCATTAAGAACTGGTTAGAACACAGGCAATCTAAACATGCCATCTGGAAACAACAAGAAAACATTTTGAGACGTTAAAAGCAGGTTGGAACTAATGTAACCAAGACAATAGCATGAAAAAATAAAGTTGTTAATCAGTTAAATTATTCTTAAGTCTTAATATTGTTCAGTGGAAGGATAAAGAGATTGAGTAACCTCAGATTTTGTTAAATACACTGTACATGGTTTAAATTATAAGTAAAATCACTAAAAGAATAGAATACAGGTGTCACAGATAAGTAGCGAAAGAAGAGGCCCAACCAATAGAAAGAAAAATCAATATAAGAAGGAAAATAAAAGAACAATAAGCAAGTTGAACATCTCAAGTTGCTTGGGACTGTGTTTCAGATGTCAGAACGTTTTATATTTTGGAATAGTTGCAATATACATAATGAGCACTCTTAAGAAGGGACTCAATCTAAACACAAAACATTTGTTTCATAAATACCTTATATATGTAGGCAGAAGATAATTTGTACAACATATTTAATAATTTTGTGCATAAAACAAAGTCTCACCATAGGAAATTTTCTACTTGTGGTGTCATTCTTTGTTTCTTGTGATTCTTCATTTCTTCTAATATTTATTTTTAAAATTGCATATTCTTAAATAAAACTCAAAAGTTTTGATTTTGCAGCATTTGGGATTTTGAATTTTTGGTTTAGGGAAGCTCAATATGTATTAAGTAAATGTAAAAATACCACATTTATTTTAATAATAAATGTATTGGGCTGGGGCTGGGGCTCAGTGGCAGAGCACTTGCCTAGCATGCGTGAGGCACTGGGTTCAATCCTCAGCACCACATATAAATAATAAATGAATAAAATAAACATCCATCAACAACTAAACAAAATTTTTAAAAATATAATAAAAGTATTTTTATGAGTTCCACAACAAGAACCAGAGTTGGAACTAAGAAACTCTCAACTGGGCCGTGGGTGTAACTCAGTGGTAAAGCACATGCCAAGGATGGGCAAGGTCCTGGGTTCAATTCCCAGCACCAAAAATAAAACAATTCACACTGGAATTAAGGGAAAAAACTTAACAGATACAGAACTATACAGATGTCTTCATACCCCTTCCTGAGAAAATTGATAAAGGTTGAATCTCAGCCAATAAAGTTAGGAAAAAAAATAGAGAAAGAACGTTTGGCATTTCAGTATAAAGCTAAGACCTAAACATAAGGATTAAAGTAGTAAACCGCGACATATGTATTATATTCCTTGACAGTGTAAAAAGAATTCTGTATGTGTGTGTAAACAGAGCAGAAGAAACAGTTGCAAGGCAAGAGATCAATGTCAGAGTCAAAGATTAAAGAGAGTCACACAAGAAGGAAAGAATCAATCCACCAGGAGGGAGATCACAGCCTGTGTAAACTCATTACCTTAACAATGTTGCCTTGAAACCTACTCTAACAAGATGTAAATTTGTTTTTTAAAGTTCCAGTGAAATGGCTTAAAATCATAGTGAAGAGTTTAATGCGCATTTCTCTTAGCAAATGATAGAACAAGCAGAAAAAATAAAGGATCCTGAAAATATGAAGTAAACGGTAAACGAGCCTAATGTAATAAGTGCATGTAGAACCTGCTCCAAGCAACTGCAAAATACATTTTCAACACACACAGAACATTTTACAAAGACTGCCCATGCACTAATTTGCACAGGAATTCTCAACCAATATAATTGAATCGATATCGTATTGACCATGTTCTTTGACCATAAAGAAATAAAATTACAAGCGTCCAAAAGCACAACCAAAAGAAAGCCACATATTAGCATTGAAAAGCTCCAGAAACATCAGGGCAAAGCAAGCCTGTGAGTCAGTACGTTCCCCTTCTCCTCCTGGAAATCGTAAGAAAAGTAATAAGAAAAAAAAAGTCATTTTGCCGACTACATCTTTTCAGTGAAACTAGGAGGCCCACAGACTACAAATTATGTATGGAAACTCCCTGAAGCCACTGATTTGGGGCAAAACCACTCAACAGGGCCGAAGAGAAGAGAGTGCCGCATCAGTCACAGGACATACCTCATGGAGCCCTTCCTGGGGAGGGGAAGGCAAAGGCCACTGCACCCCTGCACCCCGTGTAGACAGCCACAGCCCGCACAAAGGGCCTAGCAGGGAGGGACAGCTCCCCACTCCCCTGCCCAAGAGGCAGGCTCTGCTCCTGAGTCACGTTCATCTCTGTGGCCACCACAATTTGTCTTCCAAGTCATAAAAACTACAAGCTGTAATAAACATACAAGAACCAGGGAACATTGTTCCCTTGAGTCTTCCCAAGAAAATGAATAAAAGAGGAATCTCAGTCAACTGAGTGAAGGAAATAGCAGGGAAACACAAAGGGAGCTATGGTGTTTAAATATAGACTAGGACATAAACACAAGACTGAGGCAGTAGCTTCAGTGTGTATGCTAGGAATTCAATTAAAAATGCCGCCGGAAGTGGAGAAGAAAGCTTGGATGGCAGAGGAATGCTTAATTCCAAATATCTGGGAGTCTTACATATAGTTAAAAACTAATGAGATAATTAAAGCATAAACACACATAATAGTACTAAGACAAAACTATGCATAATGATATTAACAACCCTGAATGGGCACCTAAGAGTGGGATTGAGTGAAAAAGGAAACAAGATAATGTTATCATTGTTCTCAGAAGCAACTCAAAGATATTCTTTTAACAGCATGCTGGGGTATGATGGGTACCTTTGAGTAAAAATGCCAACTTTACTAATTATCCAAAGAGTTAAGCAAAGAAACAGAGCAAACAGTTCACAATTAATAATATATTTTAATAGACTTTGTTATTAGAGCAGTTGTATTTCCACAGCTAAACTGAAGAGGATGTGCAGAGAATTCCCATGTAGCCCCCTACCTGCATATGCACAGTCTCCCCGCCATCAATGTCCCCACCAGAGTGGTACTTTTGTCCCTGTCAGGAGCACGTGGCACTGTCATTACACCCGAAGCCCCTGGTTTACATCAGGGCTCACTCCTGGTGGTGTCCATCTACAGATGTAGACAAACGTATGCAGACCCTCGTGCACCACTACAGTACCCCTGCCTGAGCATCCGGGGCCGCACCTGTTCCTCCCTCCCTCCCCAACACCTGGCAGCCGCTGACCCGCCTGCTATCTCTGCCACTTTGCCATTACCATGTCATAGGTTGGAATCATATGGTATGTCACCTTTTCAGGTTCACTTTTCTCATTTAGTAACATGCATTTAAGATTCTTCCAGTCTTTTAGTGGCTTGATACTTCATTTATTTTTATTGCTTAATAATATTCTGCTGTTTGATGGAACCATGTGTTATTTAACCACTCGCCCTATTGAAGCATCTTGGTTGCTTCCAAGTTTAGGAAATTAAGAATAAAGCTCTTATAAACATCCATGTGCAGGTTTTATGGACCCAAGTTTTAATTCCTTGGGGCAAATACCAAGGAGCACAACTGCTGCATCTCCTGTTACATAAGAATATGGATAAGAAGATATCTAGTTTTGTAATAAATTGCCAAATTGCCTTCATAATATTTTTAAAACAGAAAGCAAAACATTAAACACTGACTGAGCCAGGACCTAGCATTACTATCATCTCACAATGCAGAAAGGCCTATCTCATGAGAAACAGATTTTCAGGCCAGACCACAAAGCAAAACCAAGAAAGTGATAATACAAAAACTTGGGTAAAGTTATATTGCACACACGCAGTGAAAGATCACTACCCTCCTGTCCAATAAGACAGCTTTCGAATAATGAGAAACCATCGAGTGAGCGAGCAGAGGCCCTTCACAGTGGCACAGACCAAGTGAACGCTGGAGACAGAGCAGTCCTGGCTGGCTGTGTCCCAGGTCACACAGCAGCAACATAACAAAGCCAAACTAGGAAGGGCAAGGCGGGGCAGGCAGAAATAGTAGGTGAGGGATACTTTAGATCCATCTCTCTCCATCCATGACAGATCAAACACACCACAGCTATGGTAACAGTGAGCAGCGCAAACCCACCTTTTGTAATGAGTAAGGTATATCTTATTGATGTATTGATATATGTTAAATTCTATACCCTAATAGAAAATAAGTTTTCTTTCTACAGTGCTCAAGAAATGTTCACACAAGAAAAGACCATCCATTAGTTCTTGCTAGATGCTACTGATAACCAGTGCATTGAACGTGGACCATTCTACCAACAATACCAGAACAACAGGCTGTCCTCATAGAAATGTGTAGAATACAAGCCCTACCCAAATACAGTGACAGGATCATCAAATGTTACAAGAAAAACTATGATTTCTGGGGAAAAAAAATGATGTAAATCTTTCTAATCTCTTGATGAAAAAGTGATTCATTCCTTGAATTAGAAAAATCACAAATGTTGAAGGAAGAGATTGTTAAATATATCTATGTTAACATTAAGAATTAGAATTAAAAATGTAAACATACATATAACAAAAGACATCATGAGCAGAGGGAAATGAAGCTACAGATAAGAAAAAGATAGATTTAGCTCATATGATCTACAATGGATCTGTATACAGAATACATTAACCGTTCCTAAATAAGTCAATATGAAAGAGAGAAATGATCCAATATTAAAATGCACCAATGATACAGTAGGCAATTCACAGAGGATCAGACCCTGAGAGGATAAATAAGCAAATAGAATTTAACCCCACAATATTTAGAGAAATGCAAATGATGAGAGACCATTTCAGGATCTGCAGATGGGTTGACATTTAGAGATGTGTCACTCTTTTCTTA
>PVHX01019019.1:0-35459 GCA_004024805.1 Geosciurus inauris | reverse complement strand
TGCTGATCCATAATGTGGGGAAGGACATGGGAACAATGGTGGATCTCTGTTCACAGGGGTGTAAGGGGGGAGGGTGCATGGGGACAGCAAGGGTGATGGAATATGATGGACATCATAGCCCTAACTTTATGTATGACTGCATATATGTTGTGATTCTATACAACTTACAACTAGAGAATTGATATGTTATCCTCTATCTACGTACAATGAATCATTTACACTGTTAACATGTAAGCCTAAATGAAAAAAAAAAAGAACTTGAGACCAGCCTCAGTAACTAAGATCATTTAAAAAGGAAAACAAACAAAAGGCAAAGAGGTAGAGGTAGACCTGGGACTTATTTCAGTGGTAAAATGCCCTGGTTTCCATCCTCAAATCCTAAATAAATAAATAAATAGATTGATTTATAAATGAATGAATAAATAAATAATGCTCTAAAACAATAATAATGCTCTATAAACACTTGGTCATTATTATAACTACAGATTACTATTACTATTATAATCAAATTCACTGATTCCCGTATACTTGAAATAACCTACAAATATCATTGTATAATTGAAATTTTGTAAATGAAAATACAAAGCCCTTGATAGAATAGTGATTAAAAATAACATTTGAACATCTATAACTTTCCTATGCTCATATATGGATACACAACCAGTGTAATGTCACATCATGTACAACCACAAGAATAGGATCCCAATTAGAATGTTATACTCCATGAATGCATATGTCAAAATACACTCTATTGCATATATACCTAAAAAATAATAATTTTTGAGTATAAGAAAGTTTCATAGAAATATAACTTGACAAATAACAAAGAGAGTTAAGTGGTAAAATTATGGATCTTCTCTATTAATGTGACACCATATGTCTTACTAGCTTTGATTGGACCCTTAGGTATTCTGTTTTTGACAGAAAAGATTTTGACATTTGTCAGACAGGATCAATATTTCTATTTTTTACTTTATTGAAAAACTTGTCTCAGGGGAACTGATAAAACTCTGGGCAGGGAAAAGAAAGAACATAGATTATAATGCAGTTGTTTTCAAATGATGACTATAAATCAAATTGAATTCAGTGGAAAATAGTTCAATTCATCATAAACCAAGAAAGAAAAGTACCAAATAGTACTTTTAGCCAAATCCTCAAGATTTGGTAACAGAGCCCCTTGAAAATTAAAAGTCTCAGAGGAATTTTTTTCCTCCCATTTTCTAATAAAAACTATTTTTAAAATCTTGGTTTCCTCATACTGAAAATGGAAACTGAGGAACTCACTTAAAGCTGAGGCCTATTTTAGCAAGGACTGAAAAACTGGGATTGTACCATATTCTCTAGGAAGCACAACCTAAGCAAATCTACATTCTATATTTTCTGGCTTTTGTTTCTATAAATTGTAACTGTTCTGTAGGGCTGGGAGAAATAGGTTAGCTACCTTCTCAGTTTTGGCCAAACTGTCATTAAATTCACTTTTCCTTTTTACATCATCTGCTTATTTCTTATGTGGACAGGCAACTGAATCTAATCAGCCCAAATTCCCTGGCTTTGCTTCAGGTAACAAAAATATATCTCAAACTTGTAATTAAACTAGGCACTAGTTACTAAGAAATCATGAATAATCTGTTCTTTAGATTTATAACATTCTTATGCAGCAAAGTAATGCCTTCTGGCTTTGAAAATAACATGGTTAATATCTTACTTTAAATTCTTAAACAATATTTTAATTGAATTCATTCATGTATTAAGCAAATACATAGGAGTGCCTAGGCATAGTACTAGACCAAGGAATAAAAATATGATAAAGATGTTTATCAATTCCTTTTAATGCCTATCAGGGTAGGTAAGAGAAATCTCACTGTTAACTACTTGTAAAAAATCTCAATACATAATTCAAATTTAGCCATCACAGTCACAATAATTTTAAGAGTATAATTTTATTCATAAAAACATAAAGTTTATCATTAAAAACATTCTAAAAGTATAAAAATATGATGGGTTTGTAGAGAACTAAGCATATATTAAATTATATGACCATTTACAATTGGCCCAAGGCAAGATTCCTTATCATGATGAATACAAGACACAATTCTTAGAAATTTATGTGCCTGAAGGCCCTGAAGATAGATAGCTGGATCAAAGGATTATTTTAGTTCCATTTCTCCCCTTACCAGTGTATTATTATCATAGGCAATCTAAGGGCCTTTAGAGCATACTTTTAAAATATGGCTATTTTCTCTCTATTTCAGCATTGGCATGCCAATCTACAAAATAATATATGAATCTGTGGATTTAATTCAAGCATAGTACTTGAAAAACTTGAAGAAAGTAATGTAAGTCTGCTTGTTAACTCATGTGAAACTTAGTAAGATAACAGTAAATGCTATATATGTATAACTTTTAAAGTTATATATTTAAAATTTCACTCTACATTCCATGAGTTGTGAAAAAATTATGCTTAAGTAATTTAAAAACTATGCAATACTAGAAAACATATTTTATTGGCATTTATTTTATACATATAGAAGATTTATAATAGAGTCTACAACTTTATAAATTTTATATGATTGAATATAAATTTACTTCATAGATTCTTTGCATATCATACAGTTAACATAATTTTTAAAAGTAAATAATCTGTCTTGTTAAAATCAAATAACAATAATGTTTTCATTATTTTAACAAAGTTGTACAATTGTAATACTGACCATTGATGGGTGGGTTCTTTGTCTCCTGAATTCAAAGAACGAAATCCATAGACACAAGAATGAGAGTAAAGTAATAGGACTTATTAGAGTAATAGAAGGAAAGCAGAGCTCCCCAAAAGGGTGGGGTCCCAAGAGAGAGATGCCAATGGGTATCTTTTGTTTAGGAATTTTTAAAGGGACATCTAATGGTCCAGTGCAGGTGATTGGTGGGGTGTGGGAATGCTAGCATGGACGAGTCAAGCTCTAAGCTCCCAGCATAATAAGTCATCAGATGTATATAAATATAATATGTATTAAAGAATGATAGTGTCAAAAATACACTGCAGAATTTATCTATGAGTATAGGTAAATATTAAAATAACATTTAAAAATGAAAAAAATGTTTCTGTCCATTTATCTATTTAAAATATATATATATCACATACTGCAGAATATATGTAAAGTATGTATGTATTCGTGAATAGTATGTGTGTTTGAGTGTGTGTATAAAATGTATCTGTACATCCTATCTATATATCTATCTATATAGATATATATTTAAAACATCTACTATCGTGCTGGGTGCAGTGGCGCAAGCCTATGATTCCAGCATTTAGGGAAGTTGAGACAGGAGAATCGCGAGTTCAAAGCCAGCCTCAGCAATGGAGAGGCGCTAAGCAACTCAGTGAGACCCTGTCTCTACATAAAACACAAAAAATAGGTCTGAGGATGTGGCTCAGTGGTCGAGTGTACCTGAGTTCAATCTCCAGTACCAAACTCAGTGAGACCCTGCCTCTACATAAAATACAAAAATAGGTCTGAGGATGTGTCTCAGTGGTGGAGTGCCCTGAGTTCAATCTCCAGTACCAAAAATAAAAATAAAAAATAAAAATCTACTGTCAAATATACAGCTCAGCATAGCACAGTGTATTTATAACAGTGTGAATTTTAGTAGTGAAAAATATGGAAACTGAATTGTTTGTGTAAAATACTTAGGTGATAATAAAAAATAATTTTTATATGCTGATTTGAAAAACATAAAGATATATTTGGGCTATAAAACAACATTTTTTTAACCCTGAAATATATATTTGGACTTTATAGGATGGGGTTTTTGTTTTTGTTTTCAATTTTAACTCTGAAAAAATAAAATTTATATTTTCTTATGTATATGTTGTATCTATAGTATATCACCATACCTTAAAGTTAATGTAAATTAAATATCAAACTCTTGAACAAATACATTATTCTCACATTTTGTATTATGGTTGTAATAATTTTCCAATATCAGTCTCAAAATAAGCGTGTAGTATATTTCATTAATCCTTTTCTTTGTTTCTCCCATTGAAAGTGGATTGTTCTCCCCAATTTTTATTTTTATTTTTTTAGCTAATAGAATTTTAAAAGTCAGGATGCAATAAGAAACTTGAAAAAGTCTACCTCTTGCTGCTTAGTAAATAATGTTAAAGTGCCCAGGATAGCTGACTGAAGGAATGAGAGAAGCATTCAATATGCTCAGACTAGCCAGGGAAGAGAAGGATTGAGAGACACATGGGGAGAGAGCAAGACCATTCTAGACCAATGAAGAAGATTAAGTCCTTACATATTAAATAACATATGTTAGATAAGAATTTTATGGATTTTCATTCTCAATCTTTTTTGAAATTTTGACAGCTTAATTGTATAAATGATACACATTTTACTACATATTTTAAAGGGTACAATTAAATATTTCACAACACTCAATTCTGTAAATTGTAAAGTTAACAATCTAAAGTTTTATTGTTAACATACATATATGTCCATCTTTATTTTTCTAGCCCTTAGAGGTTGTTGAATTGTATGGATATGTTGGTTTATAATTTTGTCAAAATTGAGAACTTTTTTCTTTCTACGTCTCCTTGCATTTTCAGGGCTCCAGTTGAAAATATTATCTGCTTTAAGTGTTCCCACAGCTCACCAATACTTTTTTTTTACTGTTATTTCTATTTGTTTTTTGTTTTAGATATTTTTATTATTGTTTATTCAATATTAGAAATTATTTTTATTTATCTAGTGTATAATCTGCTGTTAATCTTTCTATTGTATGTTTTATATCAGAGACTGTGGCTTTCAATTTTAATGGTTCAGTTTGCATTTTAGGTGAATTTTCTGTTTCTAACTATAATATTAAATCTTTCCTCAAGTACTTTGAACATATGGAATAAGTTCTTTGTCTACTATTTCTATCATCTTTGTCATGTCTAGGTTCCTTTTAATTAATTGGTCTTTTAATTTTGTGTTTTATTCTTGATTGTTTGCATGTCTGGTGAATTTTAATTGGATAAAGGCATTGTGAATTTTACCTTCTTGGGCACTTAATATATTTGCATTTCTATAAATATTGTTTACTTTTTTCTGAGACATGATTAAGTTACCCTTCTGTATATGGTTTTTAAATTTTGTTAACAGGGATCAGAACAGTGTTTAATCTACTGCTAAAATTTATCCTGCTACTGAAGCAAGACTCTCATGAAACCTATCCAATGATTTCCTCCTTGAATTGTAAAGTATTATGCTCTTGATGTTAGGAAAAGGAACTATTTCTAGTTCTCAATGCACTGCAATGATTTTTCCTACCATTATTTCAGATTGTTCCTTTTCCACCCAGATCACTTTCTCACTTGCTTCTATTGTGACATATAATGAGTGAATGTAAATCATCCATTTACAAGACTCATGTAAATCAGTTACTGTAGAGGAAAAGATTGCTAAAACTTAGATGAAGACTTGAGGAAGAGCTTCTGCAGATGTTTTTTTAATTTTTCTGCTATGGAATTCTCTCCTTTCCAATATTTTGTCTTTTGAACACTGGCTATCTAAGCCTCCTAGAATCTCAGTCCTAACGCTTTAATTGAGAGAGACTGCTGGACTCTCTCCCTAATATCCCACTCCCTGTGTGATAGTCTGAACAATTCCCAGCCAATGCTTAGGTCTCACAATCATGGTTTCCATCTCTCAGGTATCACTGTCCTTTCTTCTCTGATGCTTAATGTCTTAAAAAATGGTTTCATATATATTGTCTTTATTTTTAACTGTTTCAGTAAAAGGGGAAATTTCATGTACATTCATCCAGGCTGGAAATACAAGTCTTGCAAAAGCTCGAATTTCTATTATTATAAAACAATTATTTTTTACAATGGGACAAAAACATTTATTATATGATGATCAGCAAAATCTTATAACTTTCAAAGTAATATGAACATTTCACCTATTCTAAGATGAATGTTTTCCTATTTAAATATTTAATATTTAATGTAATATATTAATATTTGGGATTTTATTTTTAGTATGAAAATAAAGCCCTACAACTAATGTAATATCAAATTCTGTATGATTTATTACCTCAGATAATTGCATATGTTGTAGGAGAGTAGTTCCTAATGACAATGTGTAATGACTGCATTTTATGTTAAAATATACAGACCTCTTACATAACAGAAATTCTAATAACAGTAAATCGAGATGTTAATAATGTTAATAATAGCTAAAGATCAGTTATGCTCTTGTATTTATATATTTTAAGAGTATCAGTAATTTTAACTACATTAACAAAAAGTAACATACGTGTGGAAAATGCCACATAATCAGACTAGAGATATTTCTTGGTATCCAGATACTTTTGGAGATTGTTTTTAAAAAACGTTTCTGCCCTGTAGTTTTAAGCTTTACAATTTATTGGGTGAGAATTGGTTGTCTGAGGAAGCTAATTCAGAGGTGTGCTATTGAATTAGCCTTCAACACAAAACAGTAATTCACTAAGTGGTGTCTTGATTGCCAAGAAGAATGGAGTATGCCTTAAATTTCTATCCAGAGAGTAGTTTAAATAGAAGCCCAGTTCTGGCTTGTTGATGGCTCATACTAGCTTCGCAAGTATTTGAACATATTCCCAACCCCAAACTAAAACCGTATTGAAATACCCATTCAAGAAATTTAGGTAGAAATACACTTATTGAGTATTTACAAAATTATTTATAAAATTTGGAACTTGAATTTTCACTGAGCTTATTTTCTTCACATTTATTTCTACACTAAAATTGTTCACGTTGAGAAACATGGAATTTTAATATAATTGCAACCAATGAAATTTTAAATATATCCCAAAGTTAATGAATGTCATGTGTCCCTGAATAATAATGTCTTTCATATCTCTTAATTGTTGTTATGTATACAATTCTTGCTATTTGTTTTAATATAATTATGAATCCCCTATTAAACATTCTACTTAGCACACACAAACCTGATGGCATTAAATCAGTAAGGAGATTCAGAGACAATACTTCAGAGTAAAATAATTTCAAAAGTATCCAATAGGAATGGAAAAACTTAGTTAACAATTTGAGTGAAAACTGTCATAATATATGATGAAGATTAATAGGTGTGGGAACTGAAAATAATGTATTCTGAAAAAAAGAAAAGTAGCCATCCACTGATTGCTTCCATCTCCCCCAACAAAAGTCTTCCTGATGCTAATCGCAGGAAGGAAGGAGTGTCTCACCACACTGAGGTGATAATCTTAGGCAGGCATTACCTGCAAGAACACAGGACCCTTGACCCAAGAGTTCAATTTTCTGAGCACTAAAAATATCTCATTGATTGATAAAACAAACACCAAATTCCTAAACGCCCATGAAAACTGATAGACTATATAAACCCAGTCCCTTTCTTTGTTCGGTGGCTCAATTAAAGTATTCTCAGCCATGTTCCTCAATTACAAGTTTATTTATTGTGAATAATGTTTTCCTGAAATACTACTGTAACCTTGGTTCTTCCTCTGGTAATTTAATTCTCCTCTAAAGCATTTCCCAGTTAAAGAGACCCAAGCACCTTTTGAAAGAGAGCTAAATCAGAACATGCAACTGAACACTCATGTAAATAAAGAAAATCATAACATAAAATATGGAATATTTTTATGCTATTTGCTTTCATCAACTCTCCATTTTTAATAAGTCTGGTCTTTTGTGAGAATTTGATTCTATTTATTAAAGAGTTTCTAAAATTTACTTTTTCACAAAGTTGTCCAACTATGTTGCTTTCAAAATAATGCACATACTTATTATGACCAATAAGCTACTATGCTATGTTGAACAAATTCAAAAGGAATTTTTCCTGCTGTTGCTTGATATATGTATAATTTTACAATACAGTGAGCAATGACTTAATTCCTGAACCTAGTAAAACACTTTGGAAATTGTTGTAGTAATGATATTATTAGGGTACTTGAATTTAGTAATAGATCCATGAATTCTGAATGATTTATGAATTGTATTACTTGGACAAAGGATTTTAGGAAAGATTATAAAGAATAGTTTTCAGTAATACCTTTTCTCTCCTCTCATTTTATTTAAATTCTATGAATGCTAAGTACTAGGTTTTCACATTTACAATGACTTGTGACTCTATTGAATTTGAATGTGACCCTGAAATATGATGGCTATTAAATAAAAGGCCTTAAATTGAAGATGGCTTTTATTGTAATTTGAAGACTGTCTCTGAGAGTATGTTCTGGATTAGCAATCATCTGACTGACTTGGAAAATCTAAAGTCAGATTTTACCTCTAGCAGAAAATGACATCTTCACACTTCAGCGCACTGCTATTGGGTTTTGATTATTTAATTAGCAATCAATTTGTCAAATTCTGCATTAGATTCTACATAGCTTGGCAGCAGCTCCTTAAACATGTTTACAAATTGCATGTAGATTCTCATGGTTTTCCTCTCAAAATCACAGTGCAATGAAACTACATTATGCAGAAGGATACAAAGTTTTACTAAAATACTAGATAGCAGTTGTTTATTATTTACCTCAGAAAATCTTGGAATCTTTCAAGGAGTAAAATGTGAGATTTAATAACATTAAAGCCTTTTTGAAAACACTCCTTTTCTCTTTTCTTTTTCTGTTACCAAAGAAAATCATTTGTCATATTTTTGGTCAGTTTGTTGTACTCTTCTATGAAAGCAGGTTATATTTAATTTATAATGTTTGCTTCATTCTTAGTCTATAAATATTAATAACTTCCTATGTTAGCCTACTAGGACACAACATGATAGTAATAAAATTTTGTGAACCATGATTCTTGGCTTCTATGTGTAACAGTTGCATTTTAGAGTAAAAATGCTTCCTAATCTTATAACACACATGGTCATGACTCCTTAGAGATTTTCCCCTGAGTACTGAGAAATGTGTAATAATTTCTTTGTAATGAATAAGACCCTCATTAATTGTTGAATCATTGTTTCATTACTTTGTTTCATTCTAGAACAAGGCAATACTCACCTAATTAAAAGTAAAGCATTCAGGGTTGATCTAAAACATTAAGACTCCCTCAAAGCCTATCACAACTAAAACATACATAATTTTTTGAATAATTTTGCTAAAAATAATTTATAAATAGAAATATTAATTTTCTATTATACCTTTGTATATTTGAATATCATTTTACCTCTAGTGGACCCACTCTCTTTATACTTGATTTTAACATTTGTTCAGAATGCATGGTTCCATTTTAAATATTTTTTTTAATCTCAGGTACATGACCACCTTCCACACATACTTCTATGTGCCCCAAATTCTTATGATGAGAGATTTTTGGGAACACTGATATGTTTTTGATGTGTATATCACCTGGAAATCCCATTTTGTAATAAGCTCACAAGAATTTCAAAGAGTTTTAGTATCTTCACTTTGGAATAGCAAATGGGATTTTTGTCTGAACTGGATAAAGGGTGACTGTTAGGGTGACTGTTAATCTGTGTCTCATATTGCCTTTGATGTAACTTTTCATTTATCTATAATGTTTATTATTAACAAACTATGTTGTGGCACAGAGTGTCAAGGAAGACTATGGTTCTTAACACATGCATGCTTTTTCCCGTAGAAATAAACCTGGACAAAATATCTACTGGGAAAGCCATCAATTTGTATTCCTTTGTTTCCTACTCTTCTTATAAGGGATTTTAAAAATTGAAATAATTAAAATAATAAATCCAATTTAACTACTGAAAACAGAAAATTGTACATATCAATGAAGTACAATGTGAGATTTCAATACATGTTTACATTGTGTAAATTTTAACTCAGGCTAAACATATCTGTCTCATAAAAATTCATCATTTCTCTATGATAAAAATTGAAATCCATCAGAAAGTGACAACTTGTCATGTTTCACAACTTGCTTAATGCTGAGCATAATGTTTATCAAATCCTAGTTCTTTCTATACTGGGCTAAGGTGTTTAGGGAGGAGAATGACAATGATTATCATTTTCTATTGGTGTACCTATCATGAGTATATTTTGAAATTCAACTTTAATATCTTAGAAATTATGTTGTCTTTTTACCATTTATCAGTAGAATGTGGACAATCTGTCACATATAATAACTTTTTCATATACTTGGTTTATTAACTTAAATATTTTTAAATAACCAGGGAAGATAGATGGTACATTCAACAACTGGGATGTTAGATATTATATTATCCATATGTATATGTATAAATTTCTAAATCTGTGTGAAAATGTTTGTATGTGTAACTCTTATTTTTATAATGTTAATGAAGCTTTAGTGAAATTTTTGGTAGGAAATACAGAGCCATAGTAAGAAAATAACATTTTTTTGATCCATTCTTAAGTTTCATACATCAGTTTAAGAAAGTGAGTGAAGTTGTGGAAACTTAATTCATGTGCTGAAACACAGACTGTTAGTAGTTTAAACTGTGCCTATGTTTGCAGATAGGTCTTTGCACAGGTTATTAAATTTAAAGAAAGTCATGGAGTAGACCTCGACCCAATATGACTGTAATCTTTGTACAAAGAAATTTGAATGAAGTGAAAGATTGAGAAAATGTGAAGACACAGAAAGGAGATAGTATCTATAAGCTGAAAGCCTGCTGAAACAGATCCTTCATGCAGCACTGAGAATGATACAACCCTACTGACACATTTATTCCAAACTCCTAGAATCCAGAACTGTGAGAAAATAAATTTCTATTGATTAGGCCATCCAGTATTAGTTATGATCTCTTTTTAATCTTATTCCTAGGATGCTACTTAGGTAAGTGAATTCCATCTTTCTGAAACAATGCTTTAACTAAATCTTTAATTAAATCACTTGATATATAAAAAATATCTTTCAGTAAAAATATTTCACACATGACAGACTCAGTGTAACTAGTTTAGCTATAGCAAACTTGATAAAACTCTCTACATAATGAGATTTACTCAGTTGTTTTCTATTTTCCTCCAGCATTTATTCTACATACAGTATTGGTTGTCAGCTAAACATCATAAGTTCAAAAGGCCGTTTTTTAACAAATGGAAACTGCTCCCTAAGAATCAATAATGCCAATCCACAATAGAGCAGAGAATGTTCTAGTGGTGCCCTTTTATACTACTTTCTAAAATATTTTAATGTATATATATATATAATTTTATAGATAAATGTTCTTGACTTTTATTGAAGTTTGTAAGTTTCTGAATAGAATATTGATTCTTCTCCAAGTGACAAAGATAAACTATTTTAAAGTCAAAACCATTGATTTAAGTAATCATTTCACAATTTTTAGTTTTTATGAAAAACATTTCATACAATGTTAACTAGTTTAATGATTTGGGGTTTATATTTCACACAAATAAAATCTTTCTTTCATGGAACTACAACATTATAGCATTGCTCACGTGAAAATTTGTTGAAAAGTTTTAATTAACTTTATTCTGTCTGAGACAGTCACTAGTTACATTCATCTTAAAATTCTCTAGGATGAGTGACAATCATTGAAACAAATTTGTATATTCTTACAGTGTATTGTTGTGAAGCTCCAAATTATGGAATTTCTTTTAATGCAGTGTGAATATTTATTGAGCTAGAAACAAGGCAATAGCTTGTCTACATGTACCTTAAAGAAAATCAACAGTTTACTCAGCAAAAACAAACAACAAAAACTAAACCAAACCCCAAAACAATAGAAATAAATAAAAGAAGATAAAAGTGCTAGTAAGAAAGGAGACAAAAAAGAGTAAATACAAGAAAATGAAAAAAAAGCGAGAGTGACAGAAATAAATGGAAGGAGTAAGGAAAAAAACAAATCCTTACAAAGTAACTTTGTATGTTTTTGATTTGTTAAATGATGTAAAGATGAATATACTTAAGGCTACTTTTTGTACTATATAGAAAAGTGTTTTAAAATTAAGAGAAAACAAGGAGAAAAGATGGTGGAGTAGAGAAAGCACGTGATTTCCTATTACTCCATGGCTTGATATTCCAGCAACAAGAATATTGCTTCCCACTGTGGTGGGTGACAGAAGGAATAATCCAAAATTCAATATAAGAATTAAGATACACAGAAATTTGGGCCCTTTGAACACAGGTTAGAATATATCCAATATGTCTAACAGCACCAGTTTGCCACAGAGGGGAGGGGTAACCTATTAAGAAAGACAAAATGTACAAAAATATTTGGCACAGTGGAATCCATGAAAGAGAGAGTCAGTCTGAACATAAATGATCCAAAGGCAGCATGGCAAATTAATCTTTAAAAAAATGCTGCATTCTCAGCTAGAGCAGAGAGCTGAGGTGGGGAACCATGAGGCAGGAGAAAGAAGCTTTCTTAGGTGGAATCCTGAGAGTGAATAACAAGCATTAGCCAACTGTCCTTGCATACAACTGCCTTGAGATCTAGAGTCCACTTAGTGAGACAAGATTGAGGCATGCAACAAGTAGGCATTTAAGAAGTATGTCATGTCTTTCTTCTGGTGAGCAGAGAGCTGAGGTAGAAAGTCATCTTGAAATAGCTAGCAGCTTTCTACAGCAGGATCCTGGGAGTTCAAACAATAATTACTTGACTGTTCTTTGCACGTGCCTGCCATGAGATCTAGAGTCCACCTGGTGTGACACAACTGAGGTGGACACAGAAGGGATTACAAACAGGAAGACTCAGGCCAAGGATACAGAGTGGAGTGATGCTCACCTTCTCTTTACGTTTGGTGGTTTGCAGGATTAGCTGGGGAAAAAAAAAAAAAAACACACAGAAACTGGACAGACAGGTACATTTGCTCTCAGTATCTGATCCTGAGTAGAAGCCATTTGTGGGCAGTGAAGTGTGTGAGAACAGGGGAAATTTGGTTGCTGTGCCCAAAGAATGAAGTTCTGAAGATGCCCCTGAGATCCAGACATCCATTAGAGATTGGCATCTTCCTGGCAATATGGTATGTGAACTATTCTCTCTAGAGCACATACTTTACAACAAAACTCCAAAGATCAATCACAATGAAACAGTTTACATCTAGAAATCTATATCAACCCCACACTACATAATTAGCAGGGCAATAACTCCAATTGTCACTTCTTCCTATTATATACTACCTGAAACTGGTGAGAAAGAAACTTGAGAGCTATTACAATGAGCTTTGGTTCTATGCCACTCCAGTTGAAAGCTTAGTGAAAACAAAATGAAAGAAAATGGATTTTAACAACCTCCAGACTTTGTGCTTTCTAAGGAGTGCTCAGTAACAATAATCAGTGGTAGAGCACTTGCCTTGCATGCATGAGGAACTGGGTTAGATCCTCAGCACCACATAAAAATAAATAAATAAAGATGTTGTGTCCATCTACAACTAAAACACTATTTAAAAAAAGAAATAAAAAAGTAGAATGGTATGGTATAGGCAGTGAACATCCATTCTTGTCCTCTATTTTTACTTCTTCAATGGAAAGAATCCTTTTATACTTCCTTAATAGTTTTTTTTCTCCTTCTTTCTCTTATTCTTTTTTCTATCTAGTGTGAGAAAAATGTGTGTGTATATGTGTTTGTTCTAGCAGTGCTGATTAGATTGTGAATCTATACTTATTTTTATTTATTTTTTCTTCATTTACCTTTCTTTTTTTCACCTGTTTGTTATTTTGCCTTGTTCTGACTCTCAAGAGGTAGGGGTTTAGGCTCATTTTTTTCATTTGACTTTTTGTTTTTACCCTTCTTTCTGGTTCTTTTATTCCTTCTCTCTTTTCTTCCACTACAATAGCTAGATTCCTTTTTCTTTCTGTCTCTCTCTATTTTATTTTTTACTCCTTCTTTATACCCATCACTTAC
This sequence comes from Geosciurus inauris, assembly GCA_004024805.1. Lineage (NCBI taxonomy): Eukaryota > Metazoa > Chordata > Mammalia > Rodentia > Sciuridae > Geosciurus > Geosciurus inauris. The sequence continues at coordinate 21,648 of PVHX01019019.1, read as the reverse complement.
TACCTCTCTCCTACTCTGTTTTCTTTTTGAATATTTAATTTTTTTGTTTTGTTTTTTGGTACCAGGGATTGAACTTAGGGGTACTCGACCACTGAACCACATCCTCAGCCCCTATTTTGTGTTTTATTTAGAGACAGAAAATTCAATTTCACTGAATTGCTTAGTTCCTCACTGTTGCTGAGGCTGGCTTTGAATTTGTGATTCTCCTGTCTCAACCTCCCAAAGTTTTGGGATTATAGGCGTATGCCATCGAGGCCCAGCTGAATATTTAAATTTTATTTTGCTTTCCTATCCAATTTTTTTTCTCTTAAAGAAATAACTAATTTTCCTCTTGAAGAACAATTTATATAATTCCTGCTCCCATATTCATGTTGTTTCAGTTATTAGTACTGTGAAGGGGATAGCTGACAACTGTTGCATACATTAATGCTAGATCATGGCTGTTCATTTTTATTGCTGTTGTTGTCTTTCTCTGTTTGTGGTAATTAATGTTGTACATGCCATAACAGGCATTGGATATTCATTCTAATTCTGTGAATTGATCACTTCTGTTATTGCAGGTTTTTCCCCTCCTTCTGAGGGGCACTGAGAAGTAATAAGGACTTATTAAAAGTGACAACTGTACACCAAAGGACATCCGTACAAAAGAGGAAAAAGAATTCACCTCAACAGATGCACAAGTCCTAAACCTCTGAATGGATGAGGAAATAGGAAAAGAAAAAACACTCCTCCCAAGAGGTACAAGTCCCCAAAAAATACAAGAAGGGGATTAAATTCCAGAGAAAGTCTTAAAAAATGATTAATGAGCTGAGGAAAAAGAATCTAAAAAATGAATCAAAAGAGCAATGATAGGAGGCAAAAGACCATTTCAATAAAGAGAAATTCTAAAAATAAACCAATCCTGGGAATGAAAGACACAATAAGTCAAATAAAACAGGCACTTGAAAGTATCACCAACAGACTATAACACTAGAAAACAGAAACTCAGGCCTTGAAGACAGGGTATTTGAGCTAGAACAATCATCAAACAGAGAGAGAGAGAGAAAGAGAGAGAGAGAATATAAAATACCACAGTGAGAATATACAAGAATGCTGGGACATTAAGAAAACAAACAGCATAAATTAGGATAGAAGAGGGCATTAAGAAATACAGCCTAATGGCATTAAGAATGTTTTCAGTGAAATGATAGCAGAAAGATTTCCAGACTTCAGAAATGAGATGGATATTCACATACAAGAATCATATAGAGCCCCCAAAAGACAAAATCAAAAAAGTTTTCCAAGATACATCATAATCAAAATGCCTAATAGAGACAATAAGGATAGAAACATGCTGTTTAAGGAAACAATCTAAGAAGACCTAATGATAGTAAGTCATTATATCATTATAGTAAATCATAGAAAAGAAATGAAAAAGAAGATATCACTACAAATTTTGAAGTCCAGAGGATCATTAGGGATTCTTTTGGAACTTGTAATCCAATAAATTAGCAAATCTACAAAATTTTAAAAAATTTCTAGATACAAAAGACCTATTTAAGGTGAACCAAGAGAATATTAATATCTAACAGACCAATATCAAGCAATGAGATTGAGGCAGTAATCAAAAGCCTTCCAACAGAGAAAAGCCAAAGACCAAATAGAGTCTTTGCTGAGTTCTACCAGATATTTAAATAATAACTAATGCTAATCCTCCTCAAATTATTTCAAGAAATAAAAATGTAGCAAACACTTCCAAACTTATTACATGAAGTCAGTGTCACCTTGATATAAAACCAGGTAAAGACATCAAGTAAGAAAACATAGACCAATATCCCTGATTAGTATATATGCAAAAATCTTAATAAAATATTTGCAAATCATATCCAAAAACTCATTATGAAAATGTACACCATGATCTGGTTGAACTTATTCCAAGAATACAGGGTTGTTTCAATATATGTAAATTAATGAATATAATTCATTACATAAATAGAATCAAGGACAAAAATAACAATCATCTTAATAGATGCAAAATAAATCTTTAAAAAATTCATCACTCATTCATGTTTAAAAACACTAAAGAAATAAACCAGGGATAGAGGGAACCTACCACAACATCATTAAGGATATATATGACAAACCCAAAGGTAACAATATACTAAACAGAGAAAAACTGAAATCATCATCTCTAAAATTAGGAATAATACAAGGATGGTTTACCTCTCACTCTTCCTATTAATCATAGTTATTGTAACTGGGACAATTAGGCAATAAAGAAATTTAAAAGGACTCAAATAGGAAAAGAAGAATTCAAACTATCTCTGTTTGCTGATGATATGATCCTACACATAGAGGTTAAAAAAAAAACCACTAAAAATTTTCTAATGATGATAAAAAATAATTCTACAATGTAATAGGACACTAGACCAACATACAAAACTCAATGGCTTTCTTATACTCCATGCATAAATCTGCTGAGAAAGAAATCAAAAAAACTGCTTCATTCACAATAGCACCCAAAAATAATGCTTAGGAATAAAGCTAACTAATGAGGTAAAAGACTTGTTAATAAAATTTATAAAACAATGAAAAACTAATTTTTTTAAAAAAAAACTTGGAAAATGGAAAGATATATGATATTCATGGACAGGTAGAATCAATATCATCAAAATGGCCACATCACCAAAAACTAAATACAGATTCAAAGAAATCCACATTAAAATACCAATTTTATTCTTAACAGAACTAGAAAAAAAGTCTTAAAAAGTATATGGAAATATGAAATTCCAAGAATAGGTAACACAATTCTGAGCAACAAGAGAAAGGCTGGAGGCATCATGATACCTGATCTCAAATAGTACTATAAAGCTGTATTAACAAAAAGAGGATAGTATCAACATAAAAACAAGTATGAAAATCAGTGGAATAGACTAAAAGACATGAAAAAAAGTCCACATAGATACAATCATATGAGCTGCGACAAAGGTGCCAAAAGTACACATTGGAGAAAAGACACCCTTTCTAACACAAACACCGCTAAAATCATATATAAAAGAATGAAACTAGATTCCTACCTCTCACCATGCACAAAAATCAAGTTAAAGTGGGTCAAAAACCTAGGAATTAAACAGAAACAATGAAACTGCTAGAAGAATAGAGCAGCCACATTCCAACATACTGGTATATGTACCAACTTTCACAATAAGACACTTAAAGCTCAAGAAATGAAACCAAGAATTAAAATGTAGGATGGCATTAAGCTAAAACATTTCTGGACATCAAAGGAAATAAGAGTATAAAACAAAAGCATACAGGAATGGGAGAAAATCTTTGCCAGCTATTCTTTCTGACAGTAGATTAATATCCAGAGTATACAAAGAATTCAAAAAACTAATAACCAACTCAATTTATGGGCAAAGGATCCAAATAGACATATCTCAAAAGAAGTAATAGAAGTGGCCAACAAATACATGAAAATTTTTTTTTAAATTCTTGGCAATCAGGGAGGTGCAAATCAAAATTAAACTGAGATTTCATTCCACCCCAGTTAAAATGGTAATCAAGAATGCGAATAATAATAATAATAGCTAGTGAGGATGTGGGGAAAAATGGTACATGTATACATTGTTGGTAGGACTGCAAATTATTACAGTCACTTTATGAAGTAGAATGGAAAATACTCAAAAAGTAGAAGTGGAACCACCATCATGACACAATAATCCCACTCTTTGATATCTCTCAAAAAAAAAACAAAAAACAAAAAACTAAAATCAGCATAGATAGTTATTCATACATGCCAATATTTATAGCAGCACAATTCACAATATCTAAGTTATGGAACCAGCCTATATGCCTGTCAACAAATAGATAAAGAATATATGCTATATATACACAATGGAGTTCTACTCAATCATAGAAAAGAATAAATAATATCATTTGATGGGAAAATGAATGGAACTGGAGAGAATCGTAGGTGAAATAATCCAGACTCAGAAAGTCAAGGGTTGAATTTTTTCCCTTATATTAAAAAATAAAAATAAAAATGTAATACAAAAGGGGATCTCTAGAAAATTGAAGGAATATCAGCAGAGTAGAGGTAGGAGTCCAATAGGGAGAGAGTAGATCAAGAAATAGGGAGTAAAGCTGACCAAATTTTGCTATGAGCATATATGAATATATCACAATGTGTTCCACTTTTATGTATAGATATAATGCACCAATAAAAATAACCAAGTAGAAAGAAGATCAATAGAGTAGAGGAATCAGGGGAAGAAAGAGAAAAAGGAAAATCGAAATACTGGAGACTGAATCCAGGAATCTATGGTATATGCATCCATGAATACATAAAAATGAAACCAAGTATTATGTGTAATTATAAAGCACTAAAAAAATAGTTAGAGAAAACATTCTCTGAAACTATTAATTTGGAGTCATAGCTTTTTGTAGAAAAATTTGATTTTCTTTCTTAAACACTGGAAAACATTCAGTTTTAAGTGTGTTGTCTAAAAGAAAAACAAAAATTCTCTACTTTTAAGTTTAAAAAGTGCCTAGAAGTGCTGATTGTGGAATCTCAAAAGGTGATATTTAAAGAAGTATTTTAACATAGCTAATAAATTTAATTTAGTCCTAAGAATATGTATGTGTGTGTGTGTGTGTGTGTGTGTTTTTTTTTTTTTTTTGTACAGGGGATTGAACTACTCAGGGGCACTCTACCACTGAGCTACATTCCAAGCGCTATTTTGTATTTTATTTAGAGACAGGGTCTCACTGAGTGTTTTAGCACCTTGCTGTATTTTGCTGAGGCTGGCTTTGAACTCTCAGTCTTCCTGTCTCAGCATCCAGAGCCGATGGGATTACAGGCATGTGTCATCGTGCCTGGTGAGTCATTAAGAATATTTAATGATGAAAATAGACTATAATTTTGCTCCAAGAAAGAGACTGCCTTCAACAGCTTTCAGATGTTGCAAGTAGAAAAATGCTTTGGGGGAGTCAGGACACCATTTTTTTAACTTCTATTTTTAGATATACATGACAGTAAATTGTATTTTGACATATTATACATACATGGAGTATAACTTATTCTAATTAGGAACCTGTTCTTGTGGTTATACATGTTGTGGAGTTTCACTGGTGGTGTATTCAAAGATGAACATAGAAAAGTTATGTCTGATTCATTCTACTTTCTTTCTTATTCTTATCTCTACTTCATTCTCCTTGGTGTCCTGCCTTCCCGCCAAAAGGAAATTCTGTAAAAGACCCCTTGTTACCAAATACAGGATCTCTTGATGGATAGGCAGCATTCACCATGTAAAAACTGAATTAGCTATTCCATACTGGCTACTTCCTAGTCTCTTTTCAACTCTTCTTGCTCATGTGTCCCCTAGAATGAATAGAAAAACCTAAATATTTCTCTATATAGTTATATACTAAAAGTTATTTCAATATTAGTTTAAATATTTGCAAAAACAAAATTTCTGGCATATTATAAATATTCACATTTATAAATAGGAAGTGTTTCACTATATTTTTAGATAAATACAATGAAATCTAAATACCAAAATAATTTGATACTCACTGAGGTTGTATAGAAGAAATAAAAAATGACAGGTATAAAGGAGACTAAAGGATAAGGAAAATATAACTTTAATCTGAAAGCTAAAGTTGTGCTAAAATCTTGTGCTGAAGTTCTTTATACCATCATTCTCAAGGCCAGTATTACTCCCATAACTCTCATCCCCCAAGCCACTTCTGTCTGCCAGGACTGTCACTCCAAAATTTTGGGGAAATTTGTAAATCTTTACTCACAATCCTAAAGTTACTGGAAGTTTACACACTTATGAAAATCGTCCTGTGCACTGTTGATGAACCTACTATTACACGCATTTTAAGAATAGATCGAGCCAGGAGATATGAAACTTATACTTTAGGGTACTTCCCCCAGAAACCTACAAAATAGGATACTTTCCCACTGTTATCTATTTATCAGATCATGGAGAGACATGAACCAAAAAATATGAGAATTGCCATCTTGTGATCACTAGACCGATGTCAGGCAATATAATTTCCAGTGCTCATCCTTCACAAATTTTCCTTTAAAATAAGAGCCTGAGTAATCAAAAAGTGTCTCACACTCTTGAGATAGTCTGCATTCTTCCTTAAATGTGATTTCTTGATTTCTTAAATAAATCTCTGTGCCTCGAGATCTGACACATCTAGAATTCCTTCTCCACAGCATTTGAGGAAGTCCCCCTCCAGTACCTCCTCAATACCCCCTGATGACACCCACTGTTTTAGTCAGCTTTTTCGCTGCTGTGACCAAAAAAACCTGACCAGCACAACTGTAGAGGAGGAAAAGTTTTTTTGAAGATTCACTATTTCAGAAGTCTTACTCCATAGAAGGCTGTCTCCAGTCCTCAGGGCTACCGGTAAGGTGGAACATCATGGCAGAAGAGTGTGGTAAGGGAAGGAGCTCAGATGATGATCAGGAAGGAGAGAGTGAGATCTCCATTTGCCAAATACAAATATATATCCCAAAGTCACAGTGCCCCACCTGCTCCAGCTACACTCACTTGCCTTCAGTTATCCTCCAATTATTCCCATCACATGATTAATTCACTGATTGGGTTAAGATTGTCACAACCCAATCATTTCTCCTCTAAAACCTTCTTAAATTGTCTCACACATGAACTTTTGGGGCACTCCTCATATCCAAACATAAACACCCACAACTGCCTGTTTCAAAAATACATGAACATACTCTTCTATGACTGGACATTTTATACAATATATTGCCTCTGTGAGCTTTCCCCTTCCATTTCCCTCACAAATTATTTCCCTAATATAATACAATTTTATATTGGAAAATATTTTATTGATTAACTTACACTGCTCTGTTACAAATATATTTTGAAACTATAAATTTTAGAGGAAACAATTTATTTCTTTTGTAAAGTATTAAATTATTTCTCTTCATTGTGTATTCTTAACAGTTATTAGTTGTATATGGTTGATTAGAAATATAACTTTCAAATTTTTAAAAAGAAAATAAATTCTTATTTCTTTTGCTTATTTTACATATATTGTAGTTATTAAAGATTAAAAACTTTGCATGCTTCCGATTTTGTTAGATACCCTGATCCTTCACTTGCTGGGTGCAAGTAAGGTAATTAATTTGTTATGCTGCACATCAATTTTCTCTTTGAAAAATATATCATACTGAAAGTTAAATGATGTACAAGCAAAGTTCAATGTCTGGCAAAAATGTTAGAAAAATATTGTTTAAGGAAGAAATATGCTTTCCGTATCAGTTAAGTAAAATTAAATGTATGCATACAATATAAACAATGAAAACAATGCCAGCCTTATTTTTCAGATAAGTGATAAAAGTTAATAAAAGAAAAACCTACGGAGATAAAAAGTGGTATGTTTGAAAATCTAATAAGCACACTACCCAAATGCACATGGAATATAGGAAATGCCATTTTTCTAACAGAAGATAAATAGAACAATCATCCTCCACTTAAGATTTAAACTGTCCATTTGGGAAGAGGATATTTTAAAATTACTAGTAATGTGGGGCTTAGAAGGGACTCAGAGACATACTAAACAACAGTGTTCTAGCCTAGCAATCATTCCATGGATACTTGAACACCTGTGTGACACAAAACCCCCACACTATCTGGCAAGACTGCCTCAAGCACCTCTGTTATACAAAGCTAATATTTGCTTTATACAGAGGTAAATATATTTACTTTAGCTTCTAATAATTAATGCTATGGGCTTTAAGAGAGAAATTCCTGCTTTCATAAAAGAAAAGGCTTTAAATAAGCAATGATGATTATCATGACTCCTACTACCAACCCTAACACACCTGTGCATGCATACACACAAATACACACACATACACACACACACACACACACTTCCAAGAGGGTTTCCACCTCTTTAAGAGAAATATCCAAATGTAATGAACTCATGAACTTGTTAATCTTTTACCACATCGACTAGGCTACTCTGAATATGTTGGCATTTTATTATTTTGAGGGGAGTATAGGCCCTACCTATACATTAAAAAAACACTTCATGTTTGGTTTGGCAGAATGCAGCTACCAGTTCATGTCTTCTGTCATACAACTTACTAAATATGGATAAGTAAGCTGAACTTAGGCTTCTTCTACACATTACCCTTTCCTTTTCCTATATCTCTCACGTATTTCTGCTCACCCAAATGTTAGAAATAACATGTTTTATCTGGTTATAATAAAACAAGTTTGCCAGGAAATTGACATACTTAAGATTACAAAATATTTATGTAGTTTATTACTTATTGGTATCTGAATGTTTGTACCACCTCCAAATTCATGATAAAGTCTAATAATCTATCACATTGTATTAGTAGGTTGAGCTTTTGGTATGTAATTGGGTCATGAGGACAGAGCTCTCTCGAGTGGGATCAATGCATTTTTAAAAAGAGGCCTCAGAGCTGCCTTGCTTCTTCCACCATACATGGACAGTTAGAAGGTCGTACCTTCATAGGTGTACCCATGCTAGACCATCTTGGAGTTCTCAGCCTCCACAACTGTGAGAAATAAATATTTGTTTATAAGCTACCCAGTTCATATTTTGTTATAATATCCAAGATGAATCTCCTAGAAATGCATGATATAGGCAAATTTGATGTTCACTTTGCAATTTAAAAAGATACAACACAGTCATGAATGTCCAGGTATCATTATTTTTGCTTTTATTTTGAAAAACATAAATTTTATAAGAAATATCTTAATGTATCAAAGCCCTATTTATCATCTGAAGATATGGGTTAGAACCATAACTAAGAAAATAACTCAGCTTGTAAAAAATAAAATAATGTTGTATACATAGGGAACATATTTCAAGACAATAGGCAATGCCACAATGAGAAATGATAAAGACATGAAAGAGGAAGAGCTTGACCTGGATACACTGTTGATAGATGTTTGTGAAGTGGAAAAAGCCATGAAAGCTTGAAAAAAAAAATAATACATATAGCACTTGAATTCCTTCTCTGTTCTAACAAAAGCTGAGTCAACCAAAGAGGATGTAGACTAAATGACGCTACTTAAGATTATGTTTATGGTTTGAAGGGAAAAGTCCTGAGAAGGGCAAAGGACAGAACAAAAATAATAGGTTTTCATCCCCATAGCAACAAACAGACAAGCAATAAAAAAGGAACCTCTCATATCTAGCTAAGACTTTCATCATTCCAGAGAAACTAAAAGTGAAAAATAAGACTAGATATGTGCAGGCAGGAATCTGACCAAAGAATATATAAAAGGATTAAATATAGAAGGATAAATAGAATTATTGGTTAGTGAGCACATACAAATTAAAATATCAATTTTGTTTTAGGAGAAATCAAGTTATTACTCTTCTTGCTGAGTAGCAAATTAGGCTTGAGGGAAGGAAAATACAGTAATATAAACTATTTCTCAATATTAAAAAACCAAAATATTCCAGTATTTTATGAATCTAAAATACAATGGAATGAATGATACGCTTTTGTTCCCTGTGCACCTAAGAAAGGTAGGCACTGCTAATATTGATGCATTGTAGGATGCTAAAGGGAAATAGAAGAAAGAACTTAATCTCAAGATGAGTCAGGACATATTTTTTGCAGGAATTGATTAAAGACACCAATCTTTAACAAGTACGAAAAATGAATAAGAATTGGAGGTGCGCTGGGGTTGTGGCTCAGCGGTAGAGCACTTGCCTAGCATGCGTGAGGCACTGGGTTCGATTCTCAGCACCACATATAAATAATAAGTGAATAAAATAAAGATCCATCAACAACTAAAAAAATATTAAAAAAAAGAATTGGAGGTGATAATATTGCAAGCAGAATAGGAGGAGGGGACTTAGAAGAGATATATTGTGTATTTGAAAAAAATGCAATTAGTTTATTTTTATTGTAGTGTAGAATTCCATTTATTCCAAGAGACTATGAGCTGGTGAGGTTGGTAGAACCAATTCTAATTTTTGAGGCTAAAACATGGAAACGTGATTCGATGTGGATTCAACTGAGTTTCTCCTTAAGGGAAATGATGTAATTTTTTGGTTCCTTTGTTTAAGAATATATGCAATAATAGATAAGATGTTTTCCAGATGGAAAGTGTAAACTTAAAGGCTGACTTCCCACTACTAAAATAATCCAGAAGGAGATAATAAAGACATAAAGCAACCTCATGTTAGCAAGAATAATAAAGAATTGATTTTAGAAAACCAAAGATTTAAAGTCACAAATTGTATTATACAATTAGCCTGTTTATCTTAAATATATCAGCAAAAATATTTTCCAAGAATTGAAGCAATCTACTGCAGTATAGAAACATCTTGAGTCTGAATATCAATGAGAGTTTAAATATAGATAGAAAAGAGAAATGGAGACCAAGATAGATTTGTGAACTATACTTAATTTTTTGAAATAAAAGACTGAGATGTTATTAGAGAACATTACATCTTATTGAAGAAAAAAATTTAAATACTTAATTCACTTAAAATTATAAATTTTGGTAAAACTGATGTCCAGATTGAACTAAGAGGAAAAAAAGCAAAATATTGCCCTATGGAGAAGGTAGCCACATAATGGAAAATAGAGATTCTCCATATTGCATAAAACTCCATGAGGCTAGAATATTGAGGAGTTTTCTAAAATGTGTAAAAGTTTAATCCTGCTTTAAAGAAAAGGCCATTAAAAACAGAAGATTAGAAATAAAATCCCCATGGCAAAGTATATGATTATGTAGAATATAGTTTCTGAAATGCAGCAAGAATGATATGATTTCAATAGACAAATTAATTTATATTCTAAGCAACTGTGACTGTATCAGTTATATTTGAACAATGAAATTCAAGTGAATCATGCAGAAATTAGAATTAATACCTACTATGAATTCAATTTCATTTGTGTACTTTCTGCCAGTGATATAATTACACAAAAGCAGAGCAGGCTCATCATTAAGAAATGACTTTTCCATCTGAGTCTATGAATTATTTCACTAGAAAACAATAATTACTTCTTGTTAATGTATATGTCCTTTAGTGCCATGACAAAATAGTCATGGTAAATATTAATGGTTATGTATTTCAATAGTTCACTCATATAAAATGACTCATATGATGAGATTCCACAGGATATGTGGACACCAGTTCTCAAATCAGATTTCTGATAGCAGATTATCAGTCATCTCCAATAGTATTACAGTGAAGCATATGAAATTGCCCTTTTTAATAGGCTACAAACTGAAATAACAGAAATTTTATATAGTTCTACTTAAAAATATCAGAAAATTAAATTTACAAATTCTATATTAAACTATTCTTGGGACTTGATTTTTATCAATTCAGACACGTTTCACTAAATCTTAGGATATAAGATACACATATAAACTGTACTCACAATTACATACTGTAACAAACCCATAATCTCCCTCATTGTACATAAAGTTCTCTTTCTTTAAGAAGTAGATATCTTGCTTGGCAAGATGTATGGAATAAGAATTGTATTTCCTCAAGATTCCTGGAGAAAATATTAAATATTAAATAATCTTTATAACTATAAATTTCCCAGTTTAAATGTCAGAGCACAAAGGGATGAATTGGGTGTATCAACTGATCACTCTAGTTTTGGCTGTATCAACACTTTAATTCTAACATGCCTCCATCCCAATAAACAATAACATAAATATCTACTTCGTGTTAGTAAACACTAACATCTTTCTTCCGGTCAACTGCTGACTATTCTGAAAATCACTTTTCTACTCGAGCTTATTCCATTCACTGACAAGTTGATGATACTTATAAGAAATCCATTAATTTATTTGAATCATCAATAACTACACCAAGTCAAAACTACTGTGTGCACATGTTCTATGATGGGCCTTGATGACCTCTGCATTCTGGTATTCACTCCCTTACATTATTCTTCCAGCCCATTACTCTACTTAATTCTGGAAAGAAACTGTGACTTTCTTCTTAACAACAGAATATAGAAAATGCAATGGGAAGTAATTGCATTCTGACATGTCTTTCTAGAAGACTCTTCCTCTCGCTGTCTTTACTGAGGAAAGATCCCATGTCATGAGCTATTCTATGTTTGAAGAGTCCAAATGGAAGAAAACTAAGGATAGCATCTGGCCAAAACCCAGCAAGTAACTAAGACCTTCACTGGAACGGACCTAGGAGCCTCAGGAAATTCTGTCAACAAATCAGTAAGATGTAAGCATATGAGTAGATCCTTCCCAAGGTGAAGTTTTGAGGGAGTCTCTAGCCACAGTTGACATCTTGCACGTGAAAGATCTGAAGGAGAGAGTCCAATCAATTAAAATGTATTTAAATGTTTTTAAATGTACCAGAATTAAAATGTACTTCATTTTAAGTGTCCAGGTTTATGGCAAACCATCACTGGAAATAATAAAATCACCATTATTCTCTCATGAAATACTACTCTTAGTAGTACCTCCTCTGGCACTGTCTAAAACCTTCTTCATAGCTCAACCATGGTTCATTAAAAATGCAAAGTTAACCATATCCCTTCTCACCCTTTCCAACCACTAAAATTTTTTCCCTAAATGGCTTTTCATTGATTCTAAGGAACTGATATTTTCTTAAACTGATCTGAGAACCTTGAAGGAATCGCCCTTGCCTAATTCTCCATCTATCATATTTTCCAAGAATGCCTTTTTTTTCAGATCCTCTTTTTAACCATGCAAAGTCAGGAAATAATTTGATAAATTATCCTATATCTTTTCTATTACTGAGAGTTATATCTCATGACAATTTTAATTGTATAGTTATAACTAAGAAGTGTGATTAGGCCATATTTTAATAGTGTCAAATGATGCTGTGTTGTCTGTAAAAATATTACTGGGTTCCATGATAGCCTAATTTTGTTAAATATTTTGATCACATGTATGAATTAGTAGTGATAGTTATTTAATTTACAGATAGTGCAAATTCGGGGGGAAAATGAAATGGAAAAAAGAAGTGTTTCAAAATATTGGAAAATTGAAATCAATAAAGTCATGCTCTTGTTTATTAATAGTATGAATTTCTTCTTTACCAATTTATATTTATATATAGCCTTATAAGGTTAAATATGAAATAACACAGTTAATGTGTGGAAAAAATTTGTCATATACATATTACAGTGTGTTAAAAAGTACCATTTAATCCAATGAGAAGTGCTCACATTTGTGGTAATGTTAAGCAATTTAAACTACTGAGGAAATACTTCCTAATTTTGATAACATGTATGTGGAGAAATCTTAGAGGTTTTTGTTATGCTGAAACCAACTATCTATCATGGAACAATCAAAGATGAGAGGCAAGTGAACATCACTTAATCATTGCTATCTCAATCTCTATCCACATTTATTTCAAGTGGGAAACCCCATAAAATAAGCATGTTCTTATTTAAATATGGTAGATTTGGAAAGAAGGAGATTGTTATTAACATTTCTTGCTTTGTTTACTATCTCAAATAATGAAGACCTGTCCTTGATGATCCTTGTGGAAGGATCACCTTTCACTCCAAAATATTCATAAGAACTAGTAAGAATGGAATAAACTGTTCCTTCCAATAAATAAACATCAGCATTTCTCTGTGTAGAACCTAAGCATGATTAGTATTTTTTAATGTTCATCAGGTAATGTTAAGGTGCAATTAGGTATGAGAAATGTAGGAGTCTAGCCAACTCCTGGGAAGCTCTGGAATCCAACAGGAAAGCCTTCCAGATACATGAGAATTAAAAATTCATCCAACACAAAGTTTGCTAAATTAAAACTTTATTACTATGAAGATAACCAATTTTCCACGGAAATAGGCACCACCATTGTTATTTTCCATAGGGATTATTATGAACATCTCATTGTATTTATTCATTCAGAAAAGAGTTGTTATAAAGTAATGAGAAGAAAATTAATTGACATGACACAGACATTTTATGGCATATTATTAAAAAACTGAAAATAAATGATATTAAAAATGGGATATGCTAGAGCAAAATTTTCTTACTGAGGCATGAAAAAAGCATGTATTATGCTTGCTATTATGGTTTGCATTGGAGATGTCACCCAACATTATTGTTAATGCAGGAATATTCTTTTCCAACCACTTGTGTGGCTAAAATTCCTTCCCTGAATGGCTTTTCATTGATCCTAAGGAACTGTTGTTTTCTAATCTGATCTGAGAAATATCTGGAGAATGAACAGTATTATTTTAAATGAGGAATGGATTATAGAAATGAGATATTTCAAAACTTTTTCTGAAATCAAATGGGAACAATGATACAACATACTAAAAATATCCAGGACACTCTGAAGTCAGTACTAAGAGGAAAGTTTCTAATATTAAATGTCCACATTTATGAGAGAGAGAGAAAAAGAGAGAGAGAGAATCTAATGCTCCATTTCAAGTTCCTTTTAAATCATCAACAAACTAATTTGAAACCCAGTAGAGGATAGTAAATAATAAAGATCAGAGCTGAAATTATTGAAATAGAGAATAAAAACCAATACATTCCCAAGAATGCTTTTTTTGAAGATGTATAATGAACATATTATAAGAGCTCTACCTAATTAACTCTAACCTAATTAACATATAGTTTGAATGGACTGACTAGTGAGTGGTAACTGTAGACAGATGGGACATGGCTGCAAGAGGTGGGCAATTTCAGTAAGTATTGTTCTTCCTGCAGCCCCTTTCTCTTCCTTTCTCTCATTCTCTGATTCCAGACCCCACCATGAGCAGCTTTCCTCTACTGAGTGTTTTTCCCATGATGTGCTATCTTACCTTGGGTATAAATCAATGCAGTCAATCATTTGTAGACTGAAACTTCTGAAACCATGAGCCCCAAATAATCTTTCACTCCTCTAAGTTGATCATGTCAGGTGTACTGATCACAGTGACTCAAAAGCTAAAACATTTGTGAGATTCAGAAGAGAAAAATGATAGATATACTTGTAGTAATGGAACTACAAATATAAAATAGTGTAGATGGTTAATTTTAAGTTTGTATTACTACAAATTTAACAGATAAAATTGCTTTAAGGAAATTTTAACTGGAAATGATTGGTTTCATTAAGTTGTTTTAAGTGAATGAATGAACTGAAAATAGAAAATGTAAATGTTCATCCAATTTTAAGTAAACACATTATCTCTTCATAACCAGCCACAGTTCACCAAAGTAGAATTGGACTGACCAAAGGGTCCATTGCTACAAAATTCTACATTAATCTCTATGTCAATACAGTGATTAAGAATTTATAATTCTTATAGATTGTTCACATTATTACAAGGAATTACCAAATAAAATTTGCAAGTCACATTTTCCTGCCATAAAAATGCAGAATCCATTTATTACTTATGCCACTAATCTAACAGTATCAAAATGATGTTAATAGCATTGGCTTTTCTACCCTCATTTACATTGTAGACACTCAAGAACAAGCTAGAATGATTGGTTGATTTGATTTGTGTGTAACAGCCATTGAAAATAATGGCTAAGTGTTCTTGTTAATTATACAAAAATCATGATAATTTTCAATAACTAAATTATCTCATTTAACTAAATGTCAATATAAATATTCAAATATATTTATATGCATATACTCTATCACTATCTTGTGAATTTATTGATTATAAAATATTAATACTTCCTAAAATGTTAAACTTTTTCAGCACTTATGCCTATTCAAATACTTATTTGTTATCTAAATATTCACATTAAGCTGATTGATATGCTTTACTTTCATGCAAAAAAATGATGTTATTCATTATGTTAGTTAGCTTTCTGTTACCATTGTAAATACTTGAAATAAATCAACTTAGAAAAAGGAAAAGTTCATTTTGGCTTACAGTTTTAGAGATTTTTGTACATGATACATTGGCCCTATTGCTTTGAGCCTGTGATGTCACATCATGGGGCAGGTATATGGTGACAGAAGCCCATTCACCTCTTGACTGGATGCTAAAGAGAGGAAAAGGTTGGGGTCCCCTTATCCCCTTTCAATGACCTGAAGACATTCTACTAGGCTCCATATTTTAAAGGTTCCACCACCTTCTATTAGAACTAAGCTGAGATTAAGCCCTTAACACATGGACCTTTGGGAAATATTCCAGATGCCAATTATATTATTCATTGTGTCTTATTCACTATTGAAGAATAGTTTTATATTTTATTATATTTTCCCTATCTATCATATATCTATATAACCATTTAAAAGTAAGATGCAGATGTCATGAGGTGTCAACCTAAAAATATTCAGCATGGATCTTCTAAGAACGAGGATGGTCTACATAACACAACATTTTAACACTATATAAATTTAACATTAACTTAGAAATTTTATCTAATACATAGTTTGAATGTAAGTTTCCCAGTCTATCAACAGTGTTTTTAAATTAGAGAATCCAATCAAACTTCACATGTGGAATTTATCTATTAAAACACTGTAGTTCCTGTTGAATAGTACCTCTGTCTTTTAAAGACATGTTTTAAGACAATGTTTAAAGACAATGTTTTGAAGGGTATAGCTCACTTGTCTTCTAGAATAGTCTACATTGTAGATTTACACATTATTTCTGCTGAATTAAATTTAAGTTAAAGTTAATTATTTGGGGTAGTAAGGTTACAATATAAGAGATTTTGTGTTTCTTACTGCAAAATATCAGGAAATATAAAATATATCTTATAGATAATGTACAATATTTACTAATTATTCTAAAATTTATTATTTAATTTTAATATTTGTTGTAAAATGAATAGGCACATTATTATTCTCTTATGAACATAATAGATCATCCACAGGGTAGTATTTGAATCTGAATGTCCCCACATGTAACGCATTTTTAAACTATTAATTAGATTACATCTAGCCAATCTTTGCTAGATAAAGTCATTGGGGAATTATTCATTCCTGCTTCTGGGATCTGGATGTGACCTTGTGGCTTGACTTGGCCAATGGAGTATCAGAGGATGAGATGATAACAGAGGCTTGAAATTTCCTTACCCAGTTTGATTTATTCTTTTGAACAAGAGCCTTTCACTGTGAAAATAATGTAACATGGAAAACCACTGGTCTGAGGAGAATGAGAAACATATGAGATCAATATGAACCCAACTTGCAATCTGGAGTAAATGACAATTTCAGTTGAGCCACAGATAATGTAAAGAGAAAATGAATGTTAATTGTGTATGCCATAATATAAGATAGCATGAGACTGGGTGAAACATACACCAATGACTTACTTGATTTAGTTATTACTTTGGGGATAGGAAAATAATGATTTTGAAATTTTCCTTTTCCTTTACATTTAGTTTGCCTTTTAAAAATCAATCTCCCCCCCTCCACCGGCCCCTCATTTTCTCCTTATGCTTGTGAGTCACTATTGATTAATGCATATTTGTATGCAATATGTTTAAAGCTATTTTTAACATTATTCTTTCAGGAGTGGACCTTTAACATTGGTTATTATGGTCTCTTAACATAATGCTATAATATTGGAGCATTTTCATTGCTTTCTGTAACAACAGCATATATTCTGTAATAGCAGCATAGTACCAATTGCTGTCTAGACATAGGCCTTTTTGGAAGATAAAGATAGGAGATAAGTTGTATGCATGCATGTATACACAGAGAGTTTTAGGCAATGATAAACCACATGTGCAACAGTGGTCCCACAAGACTGTAAGGGAACTAAAAACTTTCTACTACTTAGTGACTTTTTAGTGATCTTAATGCCATAGCACAGCATATTGTTCACATGTTTTTGTTTATGGTGGTGTAAAGAAACCCACTGATCTGCCAGTCATATGAAAGTAGAGCACATATAATTATAATATATAATACTTGATAATAATAAATGATGGTGTTATGGTTTATGTATTTACTATATCTTTTGTCCTTATTTTAGTGTACGTCCCTCCTACTTACAAAAGTTTTTACTATAGAACAGTATGTCATGTTATGCTACCAGCAGCCTTATTTATACATGTGTTTACTATGTCACTTGATTGCATCCATGTGTGTATCAAATGATTGACCTATACCATCTAGGTTTGTGCAACACTGTATCATGTTAGCACAACAATGAAATCCTCCATAGATGCATTTTTCAGAATGTATCTCTGCCATTAAGCAACACATGACTGCAGTAAAATAGACAAATCATTATAAAAATCCATACAAATTCATATATTAAATTCATGATCTTATAGAGATCTTATAGAGTCTCCAATGGAAATCCCACACTATTCATTTTTTTATCCAAACACCAAAGTATTTTCTATAAAAATATACTAAGAAGAAATAAAAAGGTAAAAAAAGATAGTTTAAGAAACTATCTGAAAAAAACTGAATAAATTACCAAGAACAGATGAATTTGAAAAGAAACATTGGGAAAGAAAGAGCAGCTGCTTAAAACAGAAGAACATATGACAAGCTATATCCAGAGCACCTGTTCTTTTGTTTTCCATACTCTTAATCATAGTAGTTTGCTTTTATTTGTTCTCCCAAGTGTCTTTTTCTTTGCTTATTGTAATTCCCTTTATGAATTTTCATTTTTCCTTTCTTCATCATTTTTATTAATATAATGGTTAGTATTTTGTCTCTTATTTGTTATCTGTAACATTTGGAAATTATAGGAAATTGGTGAAAATTGGTGTATTTATCTTTGAACTTGATCAATAAATTTATCTATTAAAGTCCCAATTTCTTTTCTTAAAATCCAGAAACATAAATGGAATTTTTAATAAGAGGGAAATAGTTGCATTTATCCAAGTAGGTTTTTTAAAACTTAGTATACATAAATCCTTTGCTTTTTATGTGAAAATCAAAATAATAATAGTAATAGTAATAATAATATTAATAGCAATAATCACTAAAAATCACTATGGGTGTTCCAAGTCATGCATTTTTTCTGAAAACTTAGTGCAGGAAAATATTTGATAACACAACCAACTAAATCCCATGTGCTACCTCCTTAACTAAAACACAGATACAAAACCCCAGCTTCTTCAATTGCAATGCACTATCATGCACAGGACATATTCTATACTAAAAATTAGACCCATTAAAAAACAACGAAAATGGTTTGCTATTATAATGATGATCATGCATTTTATACTGTTTACAATAAGAAGCAGAAAGACTAGTGAAAATACTTCCAGGGATTATCTAACGAAACTCTTTGCCTTTTAATATGCTGCAACCAAAAATTATAAAAGTTCTGCAATATAATGACATTGTTTAATTCAGTATTACTTATTTAATTATGGAGGTGTAGAAAACTGGTATATAGTTAACATTTGCAGTTCCAAAATATCCTTGTATATTGACCATATTTCTTCCACATTTTTTCTTTTACACTACTGATAATGCCATTATACCTTTTTTCTTTAAATAAGACATGTAATTTCACCTCACAGCACATGATTAACTCATCTTGAAAATCCTTTGTAGCAAATATATTTTAATTTTATCTGTCTTGTTGGATTTAGTCCTCAACTTGAAATTTTAGTCCTCAACTTGAAATTTTAGTGATTAAGCATATGGTTTCTTTGTTAACCTTTATTTCAGAGCGTTTATTGTAAATAATGAATCAAAATGATCTTATAAAATTAATATTTCCTTCATATGTGTAAATTGTACCTGTATATAATAATTGTGAGCTTAACTGGTTTATGTAAAAATCTATAGGTACCATAAATTCCATCCTAGTTGTCTTCAGTTAGCAACAGATAGATTTGGAATAAGTTATGCTTAGTTATTATAAAATCTTCAGTGAATCTAGTTTATTAGTTTTGATTTATTTCTCCTTGATTTGTGGACTTTTAGAGCCAAATTTTTATTTATTTGTTTGTTTATTTATTTACTTATTTTTTACTTTACAAAGAATGTATACCGGCTATCTACAATAATTAGTTGAAGCTCAGTTCTACAAGAATAATAAGATAATGTGGTAAGGATATACAACCAGGAAGACTTGAATTACATTTTTATGATGATGATGATACTTATGGCTCTAATGTGTAATAAAGATCAATTCTGAGCCATTGTGGATTAGATGAAGTGTGGGCTATGACTTTAAGTATTACCCATGCTTTCTTTAATGACTACAGACACAACAGCAACAAATTGAGATCAGACCTGGGTAAAGAAAGAAGCAGGTTTAGGAGATCACCTTATGATAATAAACTTCACAGAAGGAACTTGCCCAAGTGGTTGTTCATTTGGGATTAAGCCTTGTTTCTGGAAACTACTGTGAGCCACCCTCTTTCTAACTGTATTCATGGCAATTTGAAAGCAAAATTATAAAAATATCTGTTCAAGCATAAAGAGGCACTTAGGAAAAGGAAATAATTACCTTTATTTTGCAACACACAGTTACTGACAAGAACAAAGTTGTGGTTAGAAAAATTTATGATTTCCCACTTCTGTGTCTTGTTGAATTGACTGACCACTTTATACATTCCTGGTCATATTAACCTGGGTATGAGAAAATATTATCCATATGTCTGCAAAAGACTACATGCAAGTTTTGAATATGTGAATAACATTTGAAAAATATGTGAATTAGCATATGTTATATGGAAATATAGTGTTCATTTACAGGCACAGCAATTATGTCCTTTGGGAATATCCTACTTTGGTCCACTTTGATAGTAAATTAAGAAAAGTCTGCAACAGAAATTATCATTTACTTCACTCACTGATTCATTAAAATATTTCTCTACTACTCATTAGATCTCTGTAGTATTTTTTAAAATATTTTTTAGTTGTTGATGGATCTTTATTTTATTCATTTATTATTTATGTTTGGTGCTGAGGATCAAGCCCAGTGCCTCACATATACTAGGCAAGCACTCTACCACTGAGCGACAGCACCAGCCCCTATGTAGTATTTTTTGAACTTCAGAAGCTTGAGATTTTAGTAATGCTTATAATACATTAACTATATTTTAGCATTGAATGATACTATAGAATAAACTTAATTAACATGAAAATATAAAATGCATTTTCTAAGTTTTAGAAGCTTTTATAGTATTTTGTAGTGTCATTGAAACCTAACTCATTACTTTGTTAATCTTCAAAGACGGAGATATAAAAAAGGATTACTATAGCAAGTGATAAGATATTCAAAGGAATTGAGGAACATTTGTGTACACATCACACAGATAAATTTGGACAAAATAGGAAAAATATATTTCAAGTAGCAGCATGGAGAAATACATATCCTTAAAGAAACCATCTATCATTCACATCAATTATAAGTGATACATTAGAAAGTGACAGAATAGTTTTCCAAGCCACAGGCAAGTTCGTGTAAAATCTGTCTTTTTTTTTTTTATAACTTCCCTTCAATCAAGTAGCAAGCAAAGGCTACTTGTCCCAATCGACCTTTGAGGAAGATGAGAGAAAGTTTTCGGCAAAATATATTCCCTCTTGCCTTCTGGTCCATGTATGTAAAGCAGTGAAAGTTATTAAGTATAAGAATGAGAATTAGAGCCAGGCGTGATGGCGCATGCCTGTAATCCCTGCACTTTGGGAGGCTGAGACAGGAGAATCACCAGTTCAAAGCCAGCCTCAGAAAGGGCGAGGCGCTAAGCAACTCAGTGAGACCCTGTCTCT